>QANX01006599.1:0-57601 GCA_003254975.1 Ochetophila trinervis
CCTTTTCTTTTTTTTTTTTGGTTAGGTTACAATGATTTCTGTTCTAACATGAAAAAGAACGTGTTTTAAATTTGCAACTTCATTGCGTCAGTATTAGAGGCATACCACTGAATCAACATTACCTTGACCCATTAAATTGCTCTTTTTTCTTAAAGTACAAACCAAATGCCTCTTTCCATTCTGCAAGAGGTAGATACGAAAAATAAAAATAAAAAAATCGAAAAACAAAAAGAAAAGAAAATGTATTGCCAATCCATGCCATTTTTCAACTCAGAAAAGTGATTCTTTTGCTTCATAATCAAATTCATAGTCATGGATACCAGATTACAATTTTCTGAAATCTTCAAGTTTCTGAATTTTCCAATATCTTACAATTTCACGTGGGGTTTTCATTATTTAGATAATTGATTAAACAGAAAGAATTACCAATTTTAGCCGTTTCCCCGCAAGAGAACATCTATAGTGATGAATCATGTGACATTACGATTGATAATATTGGACCAATAGATTTTATAACACCTCAAAATATATCGTTTGGAAATATATATTACTTTCCAGATTTCAGGTCTGTCGTGTATTAATTGACTGGAATATTTGAATACAAAAAGAGAAACGCGTCCACGTGCTCACACAAATTTCAGACAAAAAAAATAGCTCTAAGAATATACATAGGCCTCCCACTGTGAGCACCGTAGCCAGTTGAATGTATATTTACCAATGTTCTCTAGCTCTAGCAACAAGGGAAGACAATTATCTTAGAACACGAGTTTGTGCAGAATAGAACGTAATTTAAGAATCTTCAGACGAGCTTGTCCACTATCTGTCCCTGCAAATCAACCAATATGATCCAGGAGTTCAATGGCCTTAGTATAAAACCAGTTAATTTAAGAACTCCCTCACGCTATATACCAGAATTTGTACATCAGATTCATTTTTTTCCTTTCATTCCATTTTTAACAATATTTCCCTAAATTCTAAAAGAACAATACTCAAAAGTTCCAGACATTTTTTACAGTCATTAAGAGGAATGAGACTCGGAAGTTATTTTCTTGATGAGTATTTAATTGTCTTTCCTTAAGAAAGCAACTCAGGTGGAGTTAAAGGTTCCTTATAAACACATAAAAGGCCTAATTGTTTTTTAGTTCAGCAAAAAATCAACTGAGAGACTAAACCAAAACCTATTGTTCAATAATATGAATCCTTAATAATCCTACTTGCAAATCTGATTGGTAATTTGGAATACAAAAAACTTATCCATACAATTTTTATTTTTATTTCTTTTTAAAAAAAGAAAGAAAGAGAGAAAAATTACCTTCTATTCTGATGGAAGAAGTGCTACTTCAATTTCTTGGAGTGTTTTTCCTTTTGTTTCCACAACATTTTTCCTCACATAAATCACTGCTAAAAAACAAAAGGTTCCAAAGATTGTATACAGAATTTGGGGACCAATATGCTCCAGCAAGGGCAAAAAGAATAGACCGACAAAGAAATTTATCACCTGTAAAGATATGGATGTTTATTAGAGAGATTCATAAGAGCAGACTTAGAAGCAGCTAGAAGCTAATGAGTTAATAAAGTTCTTGGTAAAAAGGCAGGGGGATGAGAAACTGAATAGAACACTCGCCCAGTGCACAGCCATGCAAACTGCCATTGCCTTAGCCCTAATCCTGCCAGGAAGTATTTCTGATAGGAGGAGACCAGGAACTGGACCAGCACCCAGAGCAAACGTCCACACAAACCTACATTGTGCATTTTTCATGTTTATTACAAAAAATGAGTTGTATCGCTTCTAACCTAATTATATTCTATCTTATATCATTTTTGTCATGCAAAGAAGAAGGGAGAGTTCTTCATGAGTAAGGACCAGATAGTAATTTCAACAACGTAGCTGATATGTTCTGAAATTTTTACAGTTACCCATCATCAATCTAACCATTTTCCAGGACAAAGCAAGCGAGAATTAGAATGGATTTATTACTAATACGGATAATTCATTCTTTTTCACAACTAAAGATGCAGTTGATTCACCACTCACAGAAGCATGCCACCAACAGATAGATACAATGCCCCAGACCCTGTTGCAAAAGAGCTTGCTCCAATTGCTTGAATACCCATGGACACTGCCTAAATCAAGAACGCATAAGAGATTAGTAAATGTTAAAAGTGTGTGTGCCGTGCTTTTTAGCCATAAGGGCCATAGCAAAGAAAACAAGAAAATTTACATTAACCCAAACAGTTCCATCCAATCAATTTTTTCTCCAAAAAGTTCCTCAATTGAATAACTAATGCATCTTTCACATGTCTATGAATTGTGCATACAAAAACCACAAACACAATTCAGTTATAGTACCAAATATTTGAGGGTTTGCATCCAATATTGACTTTTATTTTTTTTCACCCTGATTTGCGGTGTGGGGAAGCTTACCATGCCAGAAAAACTCCAAAGAAGAAGCACCTTTCTTCCAAGTTTATCCATCAAGATCATCGCCATAATTGACCCTGGAATAGAATAAAGAATAAAGTAAAATGATAAATATCAGCACCATCTCAAAGATGCACAAGTGTAATACTTGAGAGTATAGCCTTCAGTACCCGATAAATTTGCAATTCCTACACATATGTTTGCAAGATCTGAAGGCACCCCAAAGCTTTTAAAGACTGTTGAAGAGAAATAGAACACAGCATTTATGCCAGATAGCTGTTGTAAAGCAAAAAGGGCAGAGCCCATGAAAACCACTGCAAAATATGGAAGTTATAAGGAGATTGCGCAGAAGGATACATGCAGATACCACAAGTTAAACAAGAGTAAAAGAAAAAGAGAAAAGATATGTACCTTTGAAATTGCGGCCATAGAGAAGCTCTGTGAACTTCACTGTATCTGATTCATCACCTCTGTCAGACTTTGACAATTCTGACATTGCAGATTTTACATGTGCTCCTCCTAAAAGTTTCTCAAATTCAATTTCAGCTTCAGCACTTCTTCCCCTCTAAACCAAGTCAGAAACAACTGTAAGCATCAATGCATTGACGAATTACTAGTAAGAGGGAAACAATAAAATAGATGAACGAAATTTACTCTATTATAATTTGGTCAGAGTATTAAAGGGAATGTTGACAATGTAGTTATTTTAATATTTTGTAATGTCACTCAAAATGCACTGATTCATATATGATATATATAAAATCCTGAGAAATAAAGAGAGAGACAAGAGACAGACAGACAGACAGACAGAGCAAACTAAGTTCAAACTGCACTATATACATGCTATACATGATATTTTCTAACTGAATTTTTTATTCGGGGAAGAATAATTATATTTCTTTCAAATCAGTATTATTATCACGACTAGTATCTAGGATTCAATGCTGCTGTAAGCTCTAAAAGCATAATCCTTTGACTTGGGAACCAACATCAAATCTAAACATAGGACATTAACTTGACAAACTGCTCAAGATGTTAATCATTAATATGTGGTAGCATAGGACCTTAAAAAGCCAATGAGGACTCTCTGCACAGAATTCCATGAAAAAAGCAAGCATTGCACCAGGAATAGCCGACACCCAAAAGCAAACCCGCCACCTGCACATATCATATTTTGATATGAAACATCATTCCTCGTATTTTGTCATGAAAAGAACTAAAGTTCTTAACTTAAAAAAGAATGGGAGAAATTCCTAGATTTCTAACACTGCCATTACTCTTTTTAACAAATCTTACCAACCCACTATTTCCTTGGATGGGAGTCCAATAAAAAGAGCTGCCATAAGTCCAAGACATGTAGCAATTTGTGTAGAGCTCCCAAAAGTACCCCTTACAGAGGCTGGTGAAATCTGCTCATGTCATGAAGCAAAACATGTTTATTATAAAAACTTACAATGACACTATAATTAGTCACCAATAAACTATAAGGATAAGCTTTTATACCTCTGCTACATAGAGAGCAGCAACAGGTGGGCCAATGCCCATCCCAGTTCCAACTAATAACCTCCCTAGAAGCATACCCCACAGATCTCCGGCTGTTGCACTGCAAGGTCGTTTGGATTCTTTGGTAAGCCTTGTACAAGTTTTCCGTAGATATACAAGGAATATGTTTCAAGCAACTTGCCTCCAATGGTAACAGATGTAACAGAATATTGAAAGGAAAGTAAGAGTTTGTAGATTTGAGACTTTTAAGTTGAGGTACATGGAGATAATAAAAGAAAAGGTTTGATAAGAAGCAAATGTGTAGTAGTTGTGAAGTAATTCATTTGTTGTGAATTGTATTCCTCCATTACTATATTGCAGTCGATCAATAACAATCACTGAACCATAAGCAGGACAAAAATAATGGAGATACAAAAAAATCCCTCGAGTACGAAACTGAGTTCAGGACATGAAAAGCTAACCACCAAATTTTAATTTCAGTAATCTCCAATTCTTTTTGACAAGAAGGCTTAATTTCTATGAGTACCAGAATAGCTAGTACATTGCAACACACTTCCAACTGTAAGGAGGTAAAATTCTAGAATTGACATTTTTCCAAGATTTATATTAACAGAAATCAAAGGCCCTGAAATGTGAATATAAAGCATCTATCTTACTAAGAATGTGGCTTTACTTTTCTTATCACCTAAAATAAAAGATTACTAGCTAGTAGCTAGTTTAACGTCTAACCTAAAATAAAAGATTACTAGTTACTAGCTAGTTTAACATTAGGCAAGATTTGAAAAACAAAAACAGAAAATAAAACAAAACAAAAACGAAAGGGAATTGCATACTATACTCTATGTACCTCACTGATGCGCCAATTATCATTGGCAATGCACATAGCTGGAATGCTCTTCGACGTCCAACTCCATCTGCAATCCAGCCACTAAATAGAGATCCAACAAAAGCAGCCCCTAAACATGTGCTCACTACAAGACCTGTATAGACAAAACATAACACATTATATGACGTTTCTACATGCATAATGCTAACTAAAATTAGAATTCTGATCAGATAGCGCACCTTCAGCCAAGGTACTCCCGCTAAAGCCAAGGTCCATTGAAATGCTTTCTAGGGTCTCGTTAACCACTCTGCATTAGCAAAACAAAAGAATAAAAATAAAAAAATAATAAAAAATCTGTTGTATTCTGAAACATAAAAGTGAAGGATAGTGAATTTTGAATTTCAAAGATAAGAGACACACCCAAGATGGTAGCCAAACAAGAATGAAGAAACAGTCGCCACAAGCAAATGTGGAAAAGAACGTTTCCATGAAGGGTTTCCAAAATCTTTGCCATTAAAAGAACGTCCTAAATCCCATATAAGAAACCAGTGACGGGGTCAGTATCATTCATTAATCAAGAAAATACAGGTTATTCCTGTCAAGATTGAAGTTCAACATCTACTCTCAAATTAACACATACAAAAACATTTAAAGAGAACTTAGATTCCATTACTTAGGAAATGCTGTTTTTTAACAGCTGGCGTTGTATGGCGTCTTTAGTTCTCAATGAGTCATAATGGTTGACATAAGAAACTTATGGCATTGCACTGGGCACAGCCGCTAATGCTAATATGCATAAACAGAGAAAACTAAAGCAACTATTGCCATTCCAAACCGACTTACAAGTTACACTTTAAATATAATGTTGTAACCGTTCCAATCTGCAACTAATTTATTTTGCCATGTTCTTTATGCTCTCACTCTTTGTCAATATTGCAAATTTCAACATGCCCAAATTATAGAAACAATTGTATAAAGAATTTATGAATTGGTGATTGATCAGTAAGAAAATCCACCTGAACTATCTTCTCTGGCATAAGCACTGACATGTTCCCTTGACGTCCCACGCTTGTACGTGGAGGTTTGGTCGAGGTGACGCCCCCGCATAGCAAAATTATAGAAACCTTCTCTAAAGCCTGCAAGAGAGTATTTTACAGCTGACTGCAAACACCAGACAGGCCAAGCATTAACAGATCAATATAATCGACTGCTTTCTAGTCTTTTTTATTTAGGAAAAAGAAAAGAAAAAAGAAATGAACAAACAGAGACAGATTCACAGACAAAGAGGAAACTAAAATGCTGCAAAAATTGGCTCAGAAACAAAAATGTCAAAATCGATCGGGACAATATATTTGATATTCGATCAAATGCGGAGAGAAAATAGCCGCAAAGGAAAGAGTTGAGCTCTAAAAACGTGCCGTTTCGAAGATCAGCAAAATCGTAAAGCTCACCATTTTCTTCCGGAGAAAAACAAAGATTGCAGAGAAAACTTATTCTTTCTGATCAAATGCCAAACTATACGCACACGTACATACATACATATGTTCAAACATATACACACCTGTCTAACAGAGTTCAAGATCGAGGATATAGAGAGATATTACCCTACGGTAAAATGTAGAGGTAGAAAACTATCTGAATTGAACTCAATAATGCAGAAGAAGAGGTTGAAGATGCTAAAATGCGCCTGGAAATTTGTATTAAGTTTCACTCTTACTGTTTATAAGTCAGTGTCAGCATTCCTACTGAAGACAAGGAAATCTGAGCGAGGATTTCGAAACCGTTCCATTCCATGTGAAAGAGAAATTGAAAGGAGTGGATATGCTAATGTGCGCGTGGGGTTGTTACAGTGTTACAGAAAGATTAAATTGATTAAAATAAATCGAATATATTAATAAAAATCACATGGTAATTTTAACTGGTTTGGCGCGTAAGCAATGAAGAAAGTACTAGAAGTGTCGAAGCACTCTACGGCTCCACGACAGAGAGAGCTCAAAGACCAACAGCAATTCAACACGTGGTGCCCCAATCTTTGGAAGGGTTTCCGTCACGTGTTTCGCGGATCACACATCAATTCCTCCTCCAATAACACCTTGACACTAAACTACGATTTCCTTTTCTATATTTATTATTATTATTTACTTTTATTTTTTTTAGTAGAATTTCTTTTTTATTAGATTGAAAGCCTAAAAACGAAGCAGCTCTCTTTTTTATAGTGTCACGTCTTATTAGACATCATTTGAAAGGCACTATGACTATCTGTTTTGATTAATGAAAATTTATAATCTAATGATTAAATAAGTAATTTAATCAAACTATGTAATTTTGCTTAGAAGAAATATCTTTAAGTTATAATTTAAGTATAAAACCCATTTGAAAATGCAACTAAACTGTCAATAAATCCAAAGCGAAGGTTTTTTTTTTTAATATTATAACTATTAGCATCTATTGTACTTGATATTAATGTTAATCGAAACTGTGTTTTGTGGTGATATTTTTGTCCAAAAGTAAGCATAATGTGGTTGAACAAAGGTCATTTTAATCGTAAGTGAGAATAAAAAAATGCTTTTTTATTTTTATTTTTTAAGATGGAGACCAAAATTGATAGGATTAAATGGGGTAGTAGTAATCAGTATATTATATAAGCTAAAAAGAGTTGATAGAGCTCTCTATAACAAAATCACTATTAGAATAATGCTATATGCATATCAACCTGATAGCTTTTCTGGACAAGAAAGCAGCTTGAAAAGCTCTTTTTACATGCATGCTTTATAAGAATAACCCTGCATAAGAAAGCAGCTTGAAAAGCTCCTTTCAAATTTAATCTCATGCCAGAAGGGTTAGAAACATGAATGATTATGCTTCCGAGTCCAAAAATAGAAGAGCATTTCCTGCGTTTATTTTTGTACTGTGTAACAATGAAGTAGGCATTTATGATTAGTGGAAATACTGGTGCCACACGATAGTATCACCTCTCAACAAAAGGGATCTTAAAGCAAAAAGAAAAAAACCCTCAACAAAAGGGCTGCTTTAGGGTCACCTGTCTCTCTCATCTTTTTTTCTTGAAGGTCTTTCTCATCTTCCAAAGCTGTTAAACAAGCAAAAACCCAGAACCTTGTTGTGGAAGCTAAATCAAATTATGCTACCCATAGAAGGTACTTGTGAGAGTAACGCTTAAAAGCGCTTTTACAAGTATTTAGCTATAATGTTTAAATATTTTTTAGTAGGTATTTCTAAACATTCTTATAGTAGTTTGAACATTTGAAATTTTCCTTGCTATATTTTAAGAAAACACTTCTGGTTATCACCAATAAAAAAAAAAATAAGAAAACACATTCTGGTCAAGGGCATTCCCAAACAGACCCTTTCCAATCTTACAGATGCATTGACATCACCATACAATTTGACCTTGTATTTTCTTTTTCTTCATTTTGTTGGAATACCATTCTATAAAAAAATTGTCACTCTTAAAGCTATTGTAGTCTCAATTTTGATGTAAAATTAAGCAGCCAGGGCTCTTTCGAACTCAAAGCAAGACATCAATTATAAAGATAAATTACCTCGGAGAGGCCATGCTAGCAAAAAAGTATGAATGGTCTTTTATTACAAACAAATCAATCAGAAAATTTGAAACCTTTTCAAGCTTGAAAATTGTGACAGAAAGATTTTGTGCTATACAAGCAAGTACCCGTAGTTACATACAAATCAAGGGCATGCTCTCACTATCGACTGCCTGAACATTTCAACCAAAAAACAAAACTTTAAATGAGAAGAATCAAGGCAAAATATTCAAGCAACTTGTGTCACTCGAGTATACCATTTACTATACCACGAAAACGATGAATTCCTGGACGACTTAGTAATTTCAGGTTGATTTATTATGAGTTTCCAATTGATGAACCCATAATCTGGATCTGTCAACAATACAAAAATGTTTGTGATTGTAAGGCCATGAGGTGAAGAACCATGAGATGTGAAGAAAGAAAAACCAATAAATTTGGTCGAGTGAATACCTTGTTCACAAGCATGTTTACTTGCTCCCTGTACATCTCCTTCAAATCTACAATATCAGCACGGAGCTCCTCCAGCTGGACATAAAATCATTATAAAAATTAAGGACTTGGCAGAAGATAGTAATTTCACATCTTTTTCATGGAAACAACTGCCATCAAGGGAGACCGGAGAGTGAGGTTTATTCATAGAAGAGAACCAATGCAATGCATTGCATAACATATTCTTATTGACCAACAAAAATGCAGTTGGTGCTTTTAAGAGTGGGCAAATTAAATTTAATATGGGAAGAAACACTTTAACGAGAACATGGAAATTCATGATACTTATTGTCTTATCCAACCACATAGAAAATTCATATCCATCTACCATCAAATTGGAAGGAGTGAATGTGGAAAAATATATGTACCTCCTCATCACGTTCGCCCATTAGCTCCAGCGCAGCAGAGTGTCTCCTCCTTAGTGCTTCTAGCTCTGCCCGTATGCCAGGCAATACAGCAGCCTCTGATCTTAACTTTTCACACTGCAACAGTGAGTGCAAGCAAATCTTAAGCTCCTCAAATAACAAGTGACTGCAGGAAAGAAAATGATGACAGATTGAAACTCACCTGTTCAGTCATTTTGACCAACTCCTCGGCAAGAGAATCACGGATAGATTCCATTGATTCCTAAATAAAAAATAAAACAGTAAATAGTACATTGAAACTGTCAAGAGATAAAACACAGTAATAGAAACTTCATAGCAATCAAAACTGTACAGTTATTCATTAGACAGACAAAAAGCATAAACGCAGCTCCTTTATAAGCTCAGAGGAGCACACAGAAAAGTCAGCATGAAAAAGAATGCAGTTCCAAATTATTGAAAATGAGAACTTAGAATTTAAACCTCACCAGGCGAGACATGTAAGATGCAAGTTCACCCTCCTTCTGACGAAAGGCAGATTCAAAAGCACTAGATGTCATGCTCTTCATATAGTATGGACTCATTGTAGCCTCTCCAGCATTTCTCCTCTCAGATAAAGTGTCCGATGAGTCCAGAGATGCTTGCAGATAATAACTTTCCTCCATGCTCCCGAGGCTGCTAGCACTTGAAAGTTTTCGACTCAAGTTTCCTGTAGGAAGTTACATAATTAATAGCATAGGACACAGACAATCAACTAATTTAACGCATGTCAAGAACCATACCATTTTCAAAAGCAGAATTCTTTCTTGTTATGGGAGTTTGATCAGATACAGCAGAAGAATGGACACGAGATGACCTTTCCAAATCCAACCGAGCGGCTTTCTCCCTTTCTATCTCCTGTTAAATTTCAAAAGATTGATTCACAATAGTTGAATAGCATTAATCAAAGAAAGGGAAAAACATAAACTGCTTGGAAGGATGGAAATGGTGGTGGGGGGCCAAACTCACAAGGGTTTGTGAAATTTCTCTTGTATAACTTTGTACATTGTTTATTTCTTATTTATTTTTTTCCTCCTCAGTGGCCCTATAAAATACTTTTCTTACACATTTAAAAGATAAGGATTAAATTTAACAAAAAGGGTATTTTCTCAAATTCAAGCTGGATCTCTTTCATTGCATAAATGCAGTCAACATATATAAGATTTCTAAAAAGAATAAATGCAGTGAACGAGAGGGATACCCCTTACTAATATAAACATAAATGCAGCATAATGAACTCTCATAAATCCAACTTTTCTGTATAACTAGAAGCACCACCTGTTGTAGCAGTTCCCCATGCAGCAGCGCATCTTGTAACTCTTGCTTGTGTTTTCGCCTGAGTTCCCTAATTTCTTCTTCAAGTTGGTTTGCACGACCTTCCTGAGTGTCAGCCTCCTCCTTTGCTACAAGGTACTCCTGCCTATTTTCAGCTGCTCTTTGTCTCTCCTTTTCAAGAGACTTACTTAACTGTGTCTGTTCAGCTCTAAGACAAGAAATCTGAAACACAGATATGGTGTAAACTTATAAAATATCAATGAGAACCCTTTTGTAACTAACAAAATGCAACCAGTTAAAAGCAGAACCTGAGCCTCAAGAACATTAATTCGAGATAAGGTTTGTGATAAGCGCTCATTCACAGACCGCTCTCTTTCCTCAGCAGCAGCAGCTTTGGTCTCTGCTTCCTGCGATTCAATAAGAACTGATAACTAAGAGTTCCAATATTTGACATGTCAACTTGCAGAAATTTCTATCAACCTGCAGCCTAGAGTTAAGGGATCTCTCGACAGCGGTCCAAGCTTCTGCCCTTCTTGCAGTTGTTTCCTGTCACCAATGAAGTAAAGCAACAAGTAAAAAAAAAAAAATCTCCATGCATCTGACAAAATAGTTGAAAGAACGAAAATCCTTAGGGCTCTTCAATCCTCATGATATCTCAAAAATGTATGCACCTGCATTGCTTCAATCTGCCTTAGAAGAGGCCTCGTAGATTCGGGAACCTGTGTAATCAGCTCCTCACACCGACGCTCACTTGCCTAGCAAAAAAAGCCAGCCAAGTTAAACTGCAAGAAAAATGACAAAAACCAAAGAAGCAAAAAATAAAAGAAAATTTTAGTTGATCACAACTACAGGAGGTTCTTACGCACTTGATAACGTCTCTGAAGATCCTCAATGTCCCGATGGAACATGTCTTCCTTAAATACAGCCTGCAAAGGAGAAAGTAAATCATATCATGGTTTTTGAAGTAGTTAGCTGGGTCAAACCAACAATCAGAACAAGTTAACAAAAACCTGCTGCTCTTTTCTACTTAGAGTTTGCCTTAATTCTTGAAGTTCCTTCACTACCATAGATTCACGTTCCTCAGCTTCTCTTAGACGACTCTCTAGTTCAGATCTGGCCTCATCGTTGGCACGTGCCTCTGCCAATGCTTCAGCCTCCTTGGCAACATTTAAAGCATTGGTATAATAATCTTTTTGTACTGCAAGTTCAGATTGGTGTTTTTCTATTGTTTCCTGCAGCAACTTCTCCGTAGCTGTCTTGTCCTTCTTGATACTCTCTACTTTGTTCTCTTCTACCTGGAGGTAGAATAACATAGTTACATACCAGTAATATAGAGTGCTTAAAACCAGAAAATAATAATCAAAGAAAAGATATTTCAATGCATATACTAATAATTTATTAAAAAAACTTTTCTTAATAGAATTCCCACTGATAGAATATAAAGTAAAGCCAAATAGAACTTATCACAAAATTCAAGATGAAGTGTTACTTAAGCCAAGTACTTGAGAAATTTCACATGCAAAAGTATTATACAATCTACTGTTTTGATAGCCAACATCAATAAAAGCAATGAACACAACTAAACAAAAGGAGACAATCTGATCAAGTATATCAAACATAGACTTCTTCTTCTTCCTTTTTTATGAATATATATCAAACATAGACTATTAAGAATTCAAATTTCTGGAGTGAAATCCATTACTTAACATGGAAAGTAAGCCAAATAAAAGTTTGAAAAAAAAAAAAAAAAGGTACTGACAAATTTATATGTTATAAATTCCATGTTACTTTTAATTCTTTAAGAATGGAAAAAGATTGCCTTAAAAAAATGAGGTAACTTGATCACAAATTTAATTAATTCTATATGAATTCAATTACCTGAAGCTTCGTAACTAATCCCTTCTTTTCTTCTTCAAGCTCCCTAATCTAGTTTTCAGGAAAACAAAATTATAAACAAACCTTGGGAATTGGAACTGTTAGCATTAATGTGAATGTGATTAAAAATGGAAAAAAAAAAGTGCTAACAAACATGCTTGCATACCTGAGCCCTCAATTTCCTTATAGTAGTCTCTTGAGCAGCCTGCTTTTTGGAAAGCTCTTCACCTGTAAGATTTATGAAAATATTTGAACATGAACCATAAAGAAGAGAAAGACATCGAAGAGAAATCAACATCTTTAGAGAAAAGAAAAGAACAATTATGCTAATCTACAATTAGAACAAGAATATGAATCCAACTCATGGTCTAATTAAAACTCACTGCCAACCATACAGGCCTACCCTTCAGAGTCACTTGGTGCCAGATTTATTTGATCAAGTAAACATCAACTATAGTATCGTTAAAATGAATTTAAGAAATTTCAAATATATACCTTCAGCCATAACCTGGGTAATAATTTCATCTTTTTCTTTCAGAAGAGCGGCTGCATCACTTTTCTTATTCTGCTCCCTCCGGAGTGTATCCCTTTCCTTAGTAAGAGCATAAACCTGATATTGTGCCAAAATAGCATTTAAGAGTCACCAATTAGATAACTAATGCAAAATTTACAAAAAAGGAATAT
Organism: Ochetophila trinervis; assembly: GCA_003254975.1. Taxonomy (NCBI): domain Eukaryota; kingdom Viridiplantae; phylum Streptophyta; class Magnoliopsida; order Rosales; family Rhamnaceae; genus Ochetophila; species Ochetophila trinervis. The sequence goes on from QANX01006599.1 coordinate 13,039, forward strand.
CGGAAAAGATATACCTTCCGTTCAAGAGTTGCAACTCTCTGATGGTACTCCTCCCTCAAAGTCTCAATTTCAGCCTCACTTGATTTTCGCTGATGCATAACTTTCAGTAGTTAAAATATGAACATTTAAAAGAAGATCCTCTGCTTCGAATATACTAATACAGATAAATTAAGGAGAAAGGAGAATAAACTCAAAAAAGTTATTTTTGTGAAAGCCAGTAGCTAATATAATTGAATTCATACACAAATATACGGAAAACCATAAGTTGAAACAACAATCATCCTAAACAAGTATGAAGTAATTTCTTAACCTAATCAGATCAACGTATATCTGAGGGCAAATATTCTACATACCTTCAGATCTTCAATCACAGATTTTAATTGCTCATTTTCATTCATTAACTTGGCAATTTCATCCGCTTTTGCCTGGAAAAAAGTCAAATCGAGTGAGGGATCATAGCTGTAAGAAAAGAGAACATCCCCAGAGGATGCACAAAGGAGTTGGAACAGAACCAAGAACCCAAAACAAGTGGGTGAGGAAACAAACTGAAACGTAAACTTAAGAGGGTGGAGAAAACAAACACTCATTCTCAAATAAGATGATCCAAAAATCATCTCACCACATACCTGAGCTTGTCTTGCAGCACCTAGCAATGCATTTTCCATCATTTTCATTTCCGTCTTCACCTTTTCCAGTTCATGAAAAGAATCTGAGGTGTCAGAGGCATTTGTTCCAGAGCTAAGACCTTGCTCTTTAATGTCAGTCTCACTATCATGGACATGCTGGTCCACTTCAATTGCTTTAGCAATTGCATAATTTTCATTAGAAACTATATCAGAAACCACCTCTGAGGCCTCATCCAAAGGAAGTGCACTGGGTGACTGAGTTTTAGAAGATTCACCAGCACTATCATCCTCCAACTCACTTTTAGAAGATTCACCAACACCATCAACCTCCTTAGTAGCAAAAGAATGAAAATCAGCAGCCTCACTTGTATCTGCAGTATTGCTATCTGTAGATGCCTCTGCTTGAACTGGAGATGCTCTCTCTAAAGGGTCTTCGGCTTGTGCCTTCTCTTCGTCAGTGCTCTCTACCTGTATCTTCTGTTCATATATGGTCTCATGCAAATTGTCATTATCCAAATCATCAGCCACAACAATAGGACCCTCAACTTGATCTACTTCGACATCTCTCGACTCGACTTGCACTGGTTCTAAGTTATTCAACGTTGGTTCTAATTTATTCAATGGTTCCACTTCTGAAACATCTTTCTTTTCCAGATTACCAATGGAATCTGATGACTCCAAATTCTTAATGGGAGAGTCAGATGGCAGCTCAACCGGCATCAGAGGTGATACAGATTCAACTTTGTCAGGGTCTGATGTCAAAGCATCTGTTGCCTCTGCCGTCTCTGAACATTTATCAGTTTTTTCTATCGAAACACCTTCATTTTCCTCTTCAGCAACAGCCTGTTCATTTTCCTCTTTTTCTTCAATTTTAGACGGATGCCGTGGAGATTCATGCTTTCCTGATGATTTATCATTTTCAGGTGATTGCTCCGAAGACTCAGGAGTTTGCGACGATTCAGCACTACTATCCTCATTTTTATGCCCCATTAAGGCCATAACAGGATCAAATAGTGCTTTCCGGTCCGTAGATGAAGTCCATAATCCTGAACCTGGTAGGTATATAGGTGGACAGCATAGTTATTTCAATGTAAATTATGGTACTAAATCATCAACTACCATCTAAATGTAAGATTTAAAAAAAATTAAAGGCACAACAAAGATGCTTTCTTTTTGGTTTGAACGACTCAAAATGCCTATGCTTTATCCTATTCTCTATTCCACCATCCAAATTAAAAACACAAAAATATATAAATATGCATATTTGATAAGTGTGTGTAATCATGTAAAAACAATAAGAAGTACCTTCATTGCTGGACTCGGCTCTCTCTTTATCTTTTTCTTCGAACCCAAGAGCGGTATCGAAATTCTTTTCAATATTTTTTACGCTCTCTTGGAGCTTATTCACCGCCCCGGCGATATCAGGAAAGTTCCCCAACGAAACTCTCCCACTAAACCACGCCATCTTTCTAACTAACAGAGCCGAATCAGATTCGACTCCAAACACAAACCCACCAATTCAGATACATCAAGAACCCTGCATTTACATCCACTTCCAAAATCAAACCCAAAGAAGAAAGTACAAAGAAAATGAAAAAGAACGAATATACAAATTAACCATATAAAACAAGGGTTTGATGGGATATGCGCTAGAGAACCCGAGTACAGATCCCGGTGGTAATGGGTCGAATCTGAGACGGATAGATCGGGTTTTCTAGGAATTGAAATTTCCTCGGAAAAGTTGAAATGAACCTGGTTGATGGAAGGTCCGATTGATTAGGGGAAGAGTGCAGCAGAAAATGCCTCGGGATTCGAGAAAAATTAAATCACGGGGATTGTTTAGTTGGCTGAGCTGCTGTAAAATTTGTTCACCGGATTGGTGTTTGGTTTTAAAATTGTGAAATAAAAAGAGAAAGAGAGATGTTCGGTGTGACAACGGGACAAGAGGGTCGACTCCGATCTGATTATTCTGTCAAGCTAAAAACTAGAAAAATATATATATTTTTAATTAAAAACTAAAAATTAAATAATTCACCTATACAAACATCTCCCACCCAAAGGAGAAAATGACGACGAAACAAAACGTCACCGTTTTCTGAAGGCAGAAATTAAATTAAGCTCAGCAATTTTGGTTGTTATATATCCCATCAAAAATAAAAATTAATATTTATTTATATCTCACCGTCCGTTGCCTACGCTCAAAAACACAATTGAAATTAAATATTAGACCGTGAGTAATTTAATGTACTAACCGTTGTTAAAGAAGATTCAAATTTATGGAAATTTCATTTTACCAAAAAAATATATATATGGAAATTTCTACTTTTTATTATTTTTCACTCATTTGCATTTATTTTATCAGAGACTTACCGAGGAGGCAATGTCTTCTTTAAAGTGTGATGAAGCAGAGTGAGAATGGAGATCTCCCGCCAAAAATCAGTTGGATTTGCAGAGGAGGCCGTTAAGGAGGACTAGATTTCCCACCAAAATAACAAGTCAAGCAGCTAGGTTTTACAGCGTCCGGCGACTTATCTTCGTCTATTAGTTCGCCGTTACCAGATCGCATACAGTCGCTGACAACGCGGTACTCGGGTCGTCATTCACCGATGCAAATTCCATTGTCCAAATCGTAAGCTTTCTGGAAATCCAGTTCTTTTCAATTTAGCTAAAGATATTTATCTCCGCTTCACTTTTTTGTTTGGTTGATGAGAAATCCAAAAAATTCAAGAGAAAGGAAATGGAAAATTGTCTGTATGTAATATTTTTTTACTTTCCAGAATAGGATTAAAACGATAGAAATGATTTTTTTAGCTGACTTTAAATAGCTAAAAACTATCTAAACAAAAGTTTCAATCAGATATTAATTTCTTTTGGTTTTTGCTCATATTAATAAACCGTGAAACAATTTGTGCTCTTTACCTTCAACGATCATCAAAATCCAACTGCTTTTATTAATACTACTGTTCACGATAAGAATTATCGCACACGAACGAACGGTATAGTGAAATTTAGAAAACTTTCTGATTCTTATATTTGCTCAAACTGTATTGTCATTTTCTTTTACCTTTTTAATGTTAAATGCAGAAAGAAAGAGCCTCGAAAATCACGGGCTCAGGCATATGTTAAAGAAGATAATGGTGTTGTAAAGCATCATAGACAATGCCACTGCAAGCAAACGAAATGCTTGAAGTTGTGAGTGCATTATTCTCTGTGTGGACTTGTTACATGAATTATATACTTTGTGATAATGACAGTTTTAGTTCCATGATGCTATTATCCATGATAGTTTCAAGTGGCTACAACTTCTTTATTAATTTATTACTATCATTTTTCTTCGTCTTAAATATCTGTTGTTTTGTTTTATATTGCGCAAGCACATGTCAATACCTTTGAGTTTTACTGTCTTCATTGCATGAATATGCCAGAACACCTTTTATCTTCTCGGTATAAACATTCTGAAGCAAAGTCAAATCAAATTGTTCGTTTGTTAAATGAGAAATGAGTCTCAAATTGCGTCCCCTAGAGTTGCTTCCAAGTAATGTATTAATTTAATTAGCGAAAAAGGTCGTTGACCAAATCTTGGTTTAGTAATTTCTATATAATCCTTTGATAACTCCTGTAGATTTACAGCCATAATTTGTTTGGCTGCCAAGTTTCTATATATTTTAATTGAACAATAATGCCCGGAGTCCTATGTGCTCTCCACAGGCAGTCCAATAAACAACATACGTATGCATAATTTTGCACTGATGATGAAGTTGTAGTGGATCGATCCAACCACCATAGTAAAACTATATTATTCTTGGTTATTTTCTTTCCTAGGTCTAATTAAAATGCTTATCCATGAATTTTCAAGCATTGTGAATGTGTTGCCGCTGGATACTACTGCAACGGGTGCAACTGTGCTGATTGTCACAATAACGTTGAAAATGAGGTTGCAAGGCAGGTAGCCGCTGAAATTATTATTGAGCGCAAAACGAATGCCTTAAGGTAAAAAATTGCTCACGGTCTACATAGTATTTAGGATATAGTGGTACGCAAATTTGTTTGTTCTTAAAGTGAACAGAACGGATATTATAACAAAATTAATTGAGAATATGTTCAAACAATCCAATCAACATTGCATTTGTAATAACAAAGACTATATACTGATACATGATTGAAATATCAAATCAAAATTTGTTGAACTGTGAAGATATGACCTCACATTTTGCTCCCCCTTTTCATTACATCTTCATAATTTTATCCAACATAGATTTGATGCTTTGTTTTTTGGGGTTAATGCCTTTGATAACTACATTAGCTTGTTGGGTCTGACTGCAGGTTGAAGTCAGGGACATTGTAAAACATAAAAGAGGATGTCACTCTAAGAAAACAGGGTGCGTTAAAAGATTTTGTGAATGCTTCCAAGCTCATTTCCGTTGTTCTGAAAATTGCAAATGCATGGACTGAAAAAACAAAGAAGGATATGCAGATAGGTTGGCAACCCTTAAGGACAATTGTGATACCAAAAATTGCATCGAGAAGGTATATGCTGCCTCGCCCACTGCTATTGGGTTGACAAACCATAGCTTTTCTTTAGCATCCAGCAAAAGGAAAGGGCTGGGACCCATTGATGCAAATGAGAAGGATACACAGATGCAGGTACTTTAGCATCCTGATTTTAACATATTTTCTCTTTGGTTGGTGACAATATTTATCTCGTCTTCCCATTATAGCTAATTTTCACAAATAATTTAATATCTATAATGTGTAACTCAATATTAAGAAAATTATTTGATAATTAACTTCGCATGAGTGAGCACAGATGCATATTTACTTGGGTCTCAAAGAAATTGTATATTAATGTTTGCTCTTTCTTTCTTTGGGCCTCAAGTAACTCAATATCTGTATTTTACATGGTCATGTTTTCTATGTTTACCAGCTGAATCTTCTGATAACTTCTGGTCCATAGACTGCTTGCTTTATCATTTCTCAGGATCATGTTCATAGTTCTATAACATTGAACTCTTTGTTTGCGTACAGGTTCATATATTTGCTAATGGTATTTTTCCCCTACAATTGTAGTTATATGTTATATGATTTTGTTTGCCTCAATAAGTAATAAAAATTGCTACCCATTGCAATAGATCATTGTTAGCAGAAATCATTCATCCACATGCCATAAAAAAGTTTTGTTCACGTTTGGTGGCAGAGCTAGATGCTGCTAAAATACATCAAGGTACTTCTACAAAGTAACGAAAACAATTTCGGTTAGTTTTTATCAGCAAAGTGCAATCAATTTTGGAAATGTATATACTTTAATATAAATTCCTCTTTCTTCCCCAATCCAACCCCCACCATTCTTTATGCCATTATCAATCCATCATTTACAAATGTGCGAAATTGGTTTAAACGTTAAAGTAGCTTGTTATTAAATCAACAAACTTGGGCTTGTTAAAAGTAATTTATCCAATTAACACTGGCTAGTTTTTTTCTTTTCACGGGCGTTGATCTATATGTTCGGGAACTGGCACCTAATGACCATTCGAATGAGAATGAAGTTAACACAATTGACACAGGGTTCTCCAAAGTTGCTAGTGCTGGTGGACAGGAAGGAATGCTGTTATCTCCAGCAGCAGAAGCATTATTGTTTGACAAGAAAGGTTCAGTACTGCCAGGACCTGCTTCCCCAGACAGAAACATGAAGCATGAGAATAACGGAATATTTCTATGTCAATCAGGACAGGCTCATCTTGACAAATTTTCGGAATTTTCTTATGAAGCTCATCTCTTACAGAGATATGAAATATGAAAGATTATGTGCCTCGTCCTGACGTTTAATGATTGCTTCTGCAAACGGCAAAAGCTTCCTTCCCTCCCCAACTTGAAGAATAAATTGTATGAACAACTGAAATATAAACTTTTACTTCTCCCTAAGCTTGAAAGTACATTGTCCCAGTGATGCTAAAAGATCTCCAAATTTAATGGCAGTTACTGCTAGCTCTAGAATATACTACTTGCACCTCTATAATACAAACATTGAGAATGTAGGACCAACTTATGAAGAGAATTCTTTGCAACAACTTTCTACCATTATCCTCTTTTTTGATAATGAAAGAAGAACCAGAGAAGAACAAAACAAAAACCTTGATGTCCTTTGAGCTTCTACTCCATAATTTTTTGCATCAGGTACGTGTTACGCTTAAATTAGAATTGAACAAAGAATGGCTGTACTGTATGTGATAGGCCTGATGACTGTCAGATATTGCTCTTCTAAAGAAGCTTATTTAATTATGATTACAAAGAATCCTAATGTACAGAGTTAGCATTCTCAAATGTTAGATTCCCATGATAAATTAGGTATGTCTTGGAGAGAAGAAACACAGTTTACCAATAAGGCACTAATAATACCAAGTAATTATCCAAACCACCATGACGATATTTGCGCACCATATTCGATTAACTGTTGCCATGTCAAATGCTAAGAGAAATACAATGTGAGAAAATAGCAATTTGGTAATAAAGTTCCTGGACCCATTCCCCCATTCTTTCTTGGGTATATTAAGATGCGAACAAGCCATTGGATATTACGTTTCACTCTGAGTATCTACCAGGCTGATGGAACAAGACTACATTGTACATAGTAGAGGACATAGGAAACCTTTCCTTCCTAGAAAAGCCAATTATATTATATCTTTGTCCTGTTACATTTCATTGCAATCCCTTCAAGATCGTTATAAGCACAACAAATTCTTATGACAACAAATGCTTCATTCGAACAACTGTTGTTGCTTATTCTTTTTCTAGGATTCTCAGTTCTTCTCATGATAACTAAAACTATGAATTGTTTGTTATGGCACATAAATCTTGCTTTCAACCTTCTATTCTTTTCCTTCACCAATAATCACCACAAGAACATATTCCATCTTTAAAGTGATGGTAACGGTTAACATCTCTGACAGTGATTTCCCTCTCTGTAATTTTTGAGATGAACTTTATTGCAATGTGGCAGTCCTCGCAAACCCGTAGGTTCTTAGTTATTAAAAGTCTGGTCCCAGGCTGTGTACTAATGAGACCAAATGCAATTGCTAGTCTTTCACTGTGACTGCATACCACATTAGCCTTCTCATCTTCCTCCACGTCATGGAAGACTGACCCGGTGCCTGGTACATATCCAGCTTCTGTCATTAGTCCTCCTAACCTCTTCAGTTCTGCATATATTGCATTAGAATTAGGATGTGAAGTATCTCCAGTAAGGAACACATGGATTTTATTTTTCACTTCAATCCAGCTACAAGCAATGCTTTTCTTAATTCCCTTGTCTATCATTAACTTTCTCAGTCTTGCAACTCTTTCCCACTTGCCTGCTTGAGCATAGATGTTTGATAAAATCACATAATTCCCAGAATCTTCAGGTTCAAGTTCAATTAGTTTCTCCAGTGCTAATTCACCTAGCTCGATTTCTCCATGGATTTTACATGAATTCAACAGAGCACCCCATACTCCAGAATCTGGCATCACTTTCATTTGCATTATGAGATTGTAAGCTTCACCAAATCGGCCACAATGGCCAAGGAGATCAATCATGCATGTATAATGCTGGACTGTTGGATCTATATGGTATTCTCTCACCATCAATTCAAAAAACTTCTGCCCCTCATTGAGCAAACCTCCATGGCTGCAAGCCCCTAGAACACCCACAAAAGTTATATGATCAGGCAGAGCTTCTCTCTTCATCTCCTCAAACAAATTCAGTGCTTCAGCTGCATGACCATGCATTGCATACCCAGTAATCATTGCATTCCAAGAGACAACTCTTTTCACCCCAAGTCGCTCAAACAAAGTCCTAGCAACCTTCACAGAACCAGTCTTCACATACATATCTACCAAAGCCGTTTTGACCCTGTCATTGGATTCGAACCCAAGTCTCAAACTAAACCCATGAAGCTCCTTTCCTGGAGGAAGAGCTGCAATGTCTGCTGACGCCGATATAACAGTCACAAGAGTTGCCTCAGTAGGCCTTAGATCTTTCAATGCCATCTCACTGCACAGAGCAAGTGATTCATCTGGGTGCCCATTTTGTGAATAGGCAGCAAGCATCGAATTCCATAACACAACATCTCTAACTTTGATCTTGTCAAACACTTGCTGAGCACTTCTTGGACAACCACACTTAGCATACATATCAATTAAAGCTGCACCTACATACACATCAGTCTCACACCTAGTTTGTATTACCCGTTCATGAATAGCCCTCCCTTCTTCAATTGCCGAGAGCGCCGAACAAGCCTTGAGCACAAATGGAAATGTATACCTGTCGGGCATCAGCCCATAGTCAAGCATTTGATGAAATAACGAAATGGAAACCTCATATGGCCCATTCCACGCATAACCCCGAATTAGAACATTCCAAAGAAATAAGTTACCTTTAGGAATTTTATCGAACAATAGGTGGGCATCACGTAAAGAGTGGCAGACACAGTATAGGTTAACCAATTTAGTAGCCAAATAAGAATTAAATCCAAGACCCATTTGGCAGAGATGAGCATGAAGCTGTTTTCCAGGATTAATTGCTTTCTGGCTGATACAAGATTTGAGGATATGGGCATAATAGGAGGAATGTGACCCATGGGAGGGCTTCCGGGAATGAATTTTTGCAGGATAGAGAGTTCCTTGGGGTTCGGGATTACGATTCTGTGCGAGGGTGGATGAATGATATGGAGACTGGGCATGGAGAGGAGATGATGAAGAAGAGAAGGTGGGATTGAGAAGACGAGGTTGAGAAACAGAGGTTCTTTTTAGCTTTGATATGAAGGGAAGTGGCATTTAACTTTCAAAGATAAGAAAAACCGATTTGAACAGTAAGGATTCCTGGTAGGAAAACCAGAGTTTTGAAAAACAAAGTTTTCAAAATTACGATCATTCCTCCAAACAACGTTGGTGGCGGGAATGCCACCGGTTGCTTTTGCTTTCGTCTTTTTATGGAAATATTTTTAGTTGTTATTTTGTTAATTACAAATCAATATATAATAAGATCTGCTAAGGAACGCCAATAATAAAATTTGCTCCGTTATTTTTGAAACACGCCAGGCACATTCAGAACGGATCTGGATGTATATCTGTCTTCAATGTCTTCACAAGTCCGTTTGCATTTTATATCACTTCTTTATATAGAATTATTGTGTAATATAGTACTTTAGAACAATTTAATTGACAATAATATTTGTGATTCAAGACCTAATACACATATCTGGATTTAATTTGCTAATAAACCTAACCATCTTTTTAAGGTTTACATGGCTTAATGTACGGCCTTTTTTTTATTTCCTCGATCATTTTTATCTCCTTTGATTTAGAAGTTGCCGTCATTTGTTTAGTGCAGCAATTCAAGGTATATAAATAAGCATCGACTTGTATGTCAAGACAAAGTGACATGTTATTATACTACTGGTCTGTATTTAATTTCATTTATCAATATTTAATTTATACTATATATTTTTATCTAAAGAAAGATTATATTATTATTTTCAAGCGATTAAATTATGACAAATCGTACGGTAAAACGGGTAGAATTATTAATAGTATGATAATGTAGATGAAAATGATGGATAATAATTGAGATATACATTTAATATTTATATTTGGTTAAACACAATTATCACGCTTCTTGCTATTATAACACCTACTCGGATCATTGGCACAATATATGTGCTTGAAATTGTTAAAATTGGTGGACAAGAAGACAGGTGCAGACCTTCATTAGACAGTCAAGTCAAGTTTTCAATCTACTACAATTAAAAATGTTAAACATAGATAGGATGTACATGTCATAAATATTATTCATAAAAGACTAGCACCTTTACAACTAATGATAATGGTGGTCATGTTTTGAGAGCCACCATTTTTCAATTATAGCTCTCCTCTCCTTTTCCAGTCTTCCCCACCCTAAAAACACCCTCTTCTTCTCACAAATACGCTCTCTGATTAGTGCAGCTTATTTACTGAGAAGCACCTCTCACTGGCCCAAGATTTCTGATATTGCTTTGTTGATGATTTGGAAAAGCTCTTCCCTGTAGGCAGAGATAAATAAAATCCAACAAAGTCATTGCAGACTACTGAGATAGACATCTACTAATTAACAACTTCATGTATTTCGATCCAAGTACGGAAGGATTATACATCAAGTTATCTCCATCATTTCATATGGAACCAGAGAATAGAAGTTAGCAGGAAATCTTCTTACCGATCAGGTTTGAATAAGAGGTAGCGATACACAAACCACTGAAATGGATAAAGAGATTTAAGTTAGGACTTAAATTACAAAAGGGAAGTATAAAGAAAATATGTAAAAATTAAAAGGCAAAACATTCCTACAGTTGCTAAGAAAACAAGAAAAGGAAAAGAAATTATAACTTTCTTGTGGATTAAAATTATGGGACTGATATAATAGATGCATGACTTGAATTGCTAATTTCCCTTCTTCTCATGTTGGCACCCAATCAATCACATATCTAAGCTTCAAGTGTGGGTATGATCCTAAACTAATTATATACGCCCTATGTTAGACCATTAGCCCCATGGCTCAACCAAGGCTTGGTTGTCTTGCACCATGCTGAGGCAAAGAGAGGGATGTGCCTGTGATGGGTGCATTCCTGTATAAGCAAGGCATGTGACTGCATTGGTAGGATGCAACAAGGCATGGCATGGGCAGCTTGCCCAGCGTGCCTAATGTCACGGATTTGTTTTTTGACCCTTCAAGCTGTGCGGCCTTAGTTGCTATTCCGACTCTTTGTGTCACAACTAAATAAGCATTTTTGCCTACAAAGAAGAGAAAGCTAAGCAAGCAAGAATATAACACAAGAGTTTGGAAGAATAAAAGTATATTGCTTGAAAGAAAGCTATAAAACTTGAATTTTTTTGGATGTTTTTGGATGGTTTGGCCAAATGAGGCCTCCACCTATTTATAGGCAAAGAAAAATGGTTTGGCCAAACGATTTGATCCTACGGTGGAGATTAAGTGTCTAGAATCCTCTACCAAAATATCTAAATATTTACACAATTTACAAGGCAAGACTAGAATTCTCCATAATGTTCTAGAAGATTCCACACAATTCTAGAGAACTCTACATTCTTTTTTATTCTTCTCTCAAAGTGTAGGGAAAATGCCCACCAAGTGTTTGATGAAATGCCAAGCTCGTAACATTCTCACCCACCTATGTCGTCGACGTCCTCGTCGAGCTTTGTTGGAATCGCTTCATATGATCCTCGAATTGCCGTAGTGCACTTGCGGGTTCCCAACTTACTTCACTATCGAGTAGTCCCTTCCATTTCACTAAGTACTCATGAAGGGGACGATTGTCCTTCCCACAAACCACTCGTTCGGCCATGATGTGCTCCACGTCCTTGTCATAAGTGTTGTAAACGCCTATTGGTGCTTGTTTGGACTCCCTCTTTGAAAGATCTTCCACATCTTTATGATAAGGCTTCAAGCAACTTACGTGGAAGACTAGATGAAGCTTGAGCGTTGGTGGTAGCTCTAGCTTATATGAAACTTTGCCCACCTTCTTGATGATCGGAAAGCAAAGCCGTTGGATGGCTTAGCTCGCAACGTTTAGCTACACCTCGAAACTTGGCAATGTAATGTTAACTTCTCCATTGCTCCCATGGATGATTTTAGTATAGTGCTTTGTATGGAATTCTTTAGGCAATTCAATGTCATCCCGCTCCCTCGCTACAACACCGTGTGCATTTTGGAGGGAGGTCCGTGCATGATTCCGACGATGGGCAAGCCAAGCACATCCAAGCACTTCTCCGCCATGCAATTCAAGAGGGGGATCAACAAAGGGGAGGTCACTTATCTAGCCACGCTTTATGAGGACAAAGAGGAGGCTAGTCCCATGGAGCTACTGAAGGAGGTGGGCCAAGTTCTCGACGAGATCAAGGACGCCATGCCACCCGAGTTGCCCAAGAAACTTCCACCTAGGAGGGAGGTGGATCATGCAATCGAATTGGTGCCCGGGGCCAAACCTCCAGCGAAGGCACCTTATCGTATGTCTCCACCGGAGCTCGAGGAGCTAGGAGACAACTCAAAGAACTTTTGGATGTCGGATTCATTCAACCGTCGAAAGCACCATATGAAGCACCCGTATTATTCCAAAGGAAGCACGATGGACCTCTAAGGCTATGCATCGATTATAGGGCGCTCAACAAAGTAACAATCAAGAACAAGTACCATATACCTTTTGATAGCCGATTTGTTCGACCAACTTGGAAGAGTAAGGTACTTCACAAAACTTGACTTGAGGTCGGGATACTATCAAGTTCGCATAGCAGCGGGTGACGAGCTGAAGACAACGTGCGTAACGAGGTATGGTGTGTATGAATTTCTAGTTATGTCATTTGGTCTCACCAATGCACTTGCCACGTTTTGCACACTCATGAATAAGATCTTTCACCCGTACTTGGATCAATTCGTGGTGGTCTACTTGGACGATATTGTTATCTATAGCCAGACACTTGAGGAACATGTCCACCACTTGCGAACTGTGTTCAAGGTGCTCAAAGAGAACGAGCTTTATGTGAAGAGGGAGAAGTGCTCGTTTGCATCAAATGAAATCTACTTTCTCGGCCACAAGATCAAGGATGGCAAGCTATATATGGATCAAGCCAAAGTCAAGGCCATCCAAGAATGGGATCCTCCAAGCAAGGTAAGTGAGTTACGATCTTTTCTTGGTCTTGTTAATTATTACAGGCGGTTCATCAAGAGATACTCCGCCATAGCATCTCCACTCACCGACCTTTTGAAGAAAAGCCAAAAGTGGGAATGGTACATCCGTTGCCGACAAGCTTTCGATAGCTTAAAAGGGGCGATCATGAAGGAGCCAGTCTTAGCCTTGCTCGATTGTTCCAAGCCATACGAGGTGCACACCGATGCTTCTGACTTTGCCATAGAGGGCATCTTAATGCAAGAAAAGCATCCAATCACGTTCGAGAGTCGCAAGCTAAACGATATCGAGAGGAGGTACACGGTCCAAGAAAAGGAGATGACCGCCATAATTCATTGCTTGCGTACTTGGAGGCATTACTTGCTTGGGTCGAAGTTCACCGTGAAGACGGACAACGTGGCCATTAGCTATTTTCAAACACAAAAGAAGCTAAATCCCAAGCAAGCCCATTGGCAAGACTTTCTTGCCGAATTTGACTACGTACTCGAGTACAAGCCCGGTACGGCCAATGTTGTAGCCGATGCTTTGAGTAGAAAGGCCGAGTTGGCGTCGATGAGCAAGCTTCAAGGTGACTTGCTCAACTTGAGGAAGGAAGGCATGGAGCACGACGCTATAGCCAAGCAACTCGTCCAACTTCCACTGAGGGCAAGACAAAGAGGTTTTGGATTGAAGATGGCCTTCTCTATACCAAGGGACGTCGTGTATATGTCCCAAAATGGGGCAACGTGAGGCGGATTTTGATCAAGGAGTGCCACGACACAAAATGGGCGGGCCACCCGGGGCAATGGCGCACGCGAGCACTTTTGGAGACAACATATTATTGGCCACAAATGCGGGATGAAGTTGAGACGTTCGTGAAGACTTGTCTTGTATGCCAACAAGACAAGGTGGAGCAAAAGAGTTACGCCGGGTTATTGGAGCCATTACCTATGCCTAAAAGACTGTGGGAAAGTATTAGCATGGATTTCCATCATTGGCTTACCCAAGTCTGAAGGGTGCGGCACTATCATCGTGGTGATCGATAGATTCTCAAAGTATGCTACATTCATCGCCGCCCCTAAAACATGCTCGGCCGAGGACACCGCCAAACTATTTTTCAAGCATGTGGTGAAGTATTGGGGATTGCCACACTCCATCATAAGCGATCGGGATTCACGGTTCACCGGGAGGTTCTGGACGGAATTATGCAATCTCATGGGCTCGGCATTGCATTTCTCAACAAGCTTTCATCCGCAAACCGATGGACAAACCGAGCGAGCGAATGCATTGTTGGAGCTCTATCTACGGCACTTTGTGAGTGCCAACCAAGATGATTGGGCAAAGTTGCTAGATGTTGCCCAATTCTCATACAACTTGCAAAGGAGCGAGTCAACCAACAAAAGTCATTTCGAGCTAGCCACAGGGTAGCAACCTATGACTCCACACACTCTTGCCGCAAGCTATGGATGGAGGACTCCGTCTGCATTCAAGGTTGCCAAGAATTGGCACGAGCAAGTCGACCTTGCAAGGTCTTATCTCCACAAAGCAACCAAGAAGATGAAGAAATGGGCGAACGTAAAAAAGAGGCACGTAAAGTATCAAATTGGAGACCTCGCGTTTGTCAAGATTCTACCTTCGCAACACAAGTCTACATGAGGCGTTCACAAAGGACTTGTCCGCCGATACGAGGGGCCATTTCCGATCATCAAGAAGGTGGGCAAAGTTTCATATAAGCTAGAGCTACCACCAATACTCAAGCTTCATCTGGTCTTCCACGTAAGTTGCTTGAAGCCTTATCATAAAGATGTGGAAGATCTTTCAAAGAGGGAGTCCAAACGAGCACCGATAGGCGTTTACAACACTTATGACAAGGACGTGGAGCACATCATGGCCGAACAAGTGGTTCGTGGGAAAGACAATCGTCCCTATCATGAGTACTTGGTGAAATGGAAGGGACTACCCGATAGTGAAGTAAGTTGGAAACCCGCAAATGCACTATGGCAATTCGAGGATCATATCAAACGGTTCCAACAAAACTCGACAAGGAAGTCGACGACATAGATGGGGGAGAATGTTACGAGCTTGGCATTTCATCAAACACTTGATGAGCATTTTCCCTACACTTTGAGAAAAGAATAAAAAATAAAGTAGAGTTCTCTAGAGTTGTGTAGAGTTTTCTAGAGTTGTGTGGAATCTTCTAAAACATTATGGAGAACTCTAGTCTTACCTTATAAATTGTGTAAATATCTAGATATTTTGGTGGAGAATTCTAGACTCTTAATCTCCACCATAGGATCAAATCGTTTAAAGCCGTAGGATCATTTTTCCTTGCCTATAAATAGGTAGAGGCCTCATTTGGCCAAACCATCAAAAAACATTCAAAAACATTCAAGTTTTATAGCTTTCTTTCAAGCAATATACTTTTATTCTCCCAAACTCTAGTATTATATTCTTGCTTGCTTAGCTTTCTCTTCTTTGTAGGCAAAAAAGCTTACTTAGTTGCAACACAAAAAGTCGAAATAGCAACTAAAGCCGCACGGCTTGAAGGGTCGAAAACAAGTCATTGACACATGGCACAGCGTGGACTGATGCCGAGTGTATCTTATGCAGGCAAGTGTGCGTGCAGCCTGCAGCATGGGCAAGTTAGTGTGCAATGTGGGTAGGCAGTGTGCGACAGGAGGCAGCACACATGCAGACAGGCAGCCATGCAGCATGCAGGGCTGTGCAGCGGGTAGGCAGCACAAGACAACATGCATGCAGGTAGCCAGGCACATAGGTGTGCAGACAGGCAGCATGCAGACACACGCTGGGCAGGGCTGTGCAGGCAGCATCGCACATGAGCAGGGCATGTGTGAGGCAGGTGCGGGGCATGTGCGTAGATGGGCATCATGTGGCGCGCATATGTGCGTGTGTGCCCAGACTTGGCGGGAATTAACAAGCACATGGGCGTGTGTGGCTAGCATGGCACACGCACATGTGTGGCTGGCAGTTAGCAGCAGTTATGGGCGGTTGCTGTGTTGCTGGCAGACTTCGGGCAGCAGCTGGCTTGCCCAGCAGCCTTGGTGGCGTGCATGCAGACAACATGGGGGTTGCCCAGACAGATGTGGCTTGCTGGAGAGTGCCAACAGATTACCCAGCAGTGCGGGGTTGTACACTGTAAGGCCATGTGGCCTAGGTTGGTTGGTGCCAGCAAACCCAAGGCAGTTGGTGTGTCAACTGCCCGGTTTTAATATGTATAGCTGTAGAGCTTGAGACCCGGCCATGAGGATGGATGTGGTGATCCAAGCATAGTATGTAAGCTGTATTCCCTTTGTTAATCGAGTTAATGAAAAGGTTGGGCATTAGCCCGTACATGGTGATGTGCTTGTGATTACCTTTGACATGTGCATGTTGTGAACCTGTGTGTGTGCATCCATTCTTGTGTACTTGCTATTAGGAGGAAAACAGTGGGTGTTTATGTGCGTTTGACAACCTGTGAGAGTAG
The DNA here is from genome assembly GCA_003254975.1 of Ochetophila trinervis. Lineage (NCBI taxonomy): Eukaryota > Viridiplantae > Streptophyta > Magnoliopsida > Rosales > Rhamnaceae > Ochetophila > Ochetophila trinervis. The sequence goes on from QANX01006599.1 coordinate 29,835, forward strand.
GCAGGTTGTGTATTCGGTAAGTTGGGTGATTCTAGTGCAAAGGAACCCGACATTGTGTTGAAGGCTGACTAAGGTTGAGTGCCTTAGGCCGCATAGGAGCGAAAATTTGAGCCTCGGATTTTGCCCCTATGACACCCTACCACCAAAAGAAAAAGAAACAAAGACAAGGAAAAGATTAAACAATTAAAGAGTCATATTTACCAAAATACATACCCAAGAGAATAGTATGCCAACGAGTTCTAGTACGCCTGGGATAACTGGCAACCTGTCAATAGCCTATTCCACATAAATGGAAAAAGGTGGGAAAAAAGAAAAGAAAAGAAAACTATCAGAAGACAGAAATTCTACCAAGCTGACCCTGATATGTGGGGAAAAGATAAAAGATCTGCTGCAACAGATTTAGTAAAAAGATAGATGACTGCAAATGGCTTCAAGCCTTAAACTATGTTGGCTCATAATCTGCAAAATGGTCGATTATTCATCTAAGAAATGTTACCAGAACTTGTAGTTATTTAGAATTTGGATATCCCAACTCCCCTCCAAGGAATATATGTGAAAGTGGAGGGCAATAAGCCATACCAATGTGCTCAATTACGACAGATGGTAACACTCTCGTGTCATGCATTCTATGGTAAAAATAAGAGAAGACGCCTGTATTTTCTTCACCATAGTCAACTCCATGCACTAATTCTGCAACCCATCAATCATTCTGAATAAATAAAAGGGTTTAGGAATTACTGTAATGAGATTTGTTGATGCCCATAGAGCTACTACAGCTGCAAATCCCAACCCAACAAAAGCCAGCCGATCTTCAGATTTATCCCACTGTTTTTATATCAAAGCCAAATCAGAAGATGGTAAAATTGATATTGAAACAACAAATAAAAACACATCATTTTCACATAAACGGATACTGCTCCTTAATGTATATATAATGGCAAATTTTGGAGGACAAATAAACTCTTACCTCCCTCCTAAATCCTACATTCATCTATTACAACAAAACAAGTAAGAAGTAACTCAAAGTTAAGAAACAGGTTTATTTGTTTATTGTTTAAAAACTGAGGAAACTTGACTTTACACAACATCAGTAATCAGAAAATTCCAGGATGAAATGAAGAATGAATTACATGCATCTTTCTAGCTTGTGTATGAGAGAGAACTTACGGCACTTTGAACTGACTTGACAATGCTAAGAGAGCTTGAAGAGTCAGAGGTTTCCCCTGTAGTCTTCACAGCAAAAGAAACACGATTCTGTCTATCTGCAAAGCACAAACAATCAATAATCCAAAATGAGAGAATAAAGAAAGGCATAGAATATTTGTGGCACTATATTTAGATTTAATTATAGTTCTACAATGATCATCCTTCAATCCTCATTAATTATTAAACAATATTTTGGAGCAAATTCCCACCAAGCCTCCATGAATCATACACCAAGTTCAACTCCAACACTAGTCGGCAAGTACCATTAACTGTTATTTGTTTGGGTTCTATTCCATCTGATCCGATCATGCCATTTAAAACGTATAGATCAAATTCCCACAATCTTAAAATTTTCACCCATTGCAAACAGATTAATATAACTGAGCCCCCAAAACTATATTTCCCTTTAAAATTTATGTTGAATTTTGGAACTTGCCCAAATTGTTCTATCTTTTAAATAAATTAGTAAAGCTTCTTCAAACTCGTATTTCAATCAGAATTAACCTCAGTAAGACTCTGGGCAGACAATATTCACTTGGTTTCAAGCTTAATGTTTTTTTTTTTTTTCATTCAATAATTCAATAGGAAAAACACAAAGCTGCATATTGGAATGAACTAGAAAGTTCTACTCTTTCTTTCGCAGGGGGGGAAAATGTACTTTTGATCCCCCCCAAAAAAAAAGGTTAAGAAAGTTTACTTCAAAAGGGTATAAACGAAAATTTTAAATAAGATCCAAAAACGCTGTTTCAGTATCCATTAGACGTACCTCTAACAGAATAAACTGGAAGTTTTGGAAGAGCTCTGAAAAGGGATTTCCTTCCATCGGCCAAAAATGGTGGAGGCAAGCTTGTGATGATGGAAGCCATGTCTACCTGAAACAATATTCTAAAAAAGGAAAATAATAATGCCCAAAAAGCTTTTAAAGAAATTCTAAACGTACAAGGTTGACAGTGTATCCGATGACCCGATGATTGACTTCTTACTTTCTTTCGTCGTAGAGAGAGTGAGGGAGAGGCTTCTGTGCTCTGTGTTCTACGGACCACATAAAATTTTGTCTTCCATTATTTCCTTTTCTACTATTTGCCTAAATTTTTTGTTCCTGTAAATTGTTTTTTACCTAATAATTTTATTATCATAATTCATAATCAGTAGCAAAAAAGTACTATCTAATTTTGCTGGCTTTTGTTTACCAAAACCAAATTTGGCTGGCTTTTGTGTTATTCATCTTTCTAGTTCTCCGGTGTCAAAACGACTGCGTATTATGCTAGGCTATTTTGTTGTCCAATGCGACTGAAGATTGGAATTGGAACCCCTCCGTTTGTTTCCCGATAAAATTTGTAAGAAAAGAAAATAGAAACAAAATGATTTCCAATTTTAATTTTTTTCCCCTTTTCTTTCTTTATAAATTCCTCTCCGTAGTGTTGTATTTGTTCTTCAAGAATTTTGAACAACTTACCTAAAGCTTAGAGAAGCTGAAAAAGAAATAAAGCTTATTTGTGGTAAGTTTTTTACTTTGCGAATTTAAATAATGAAAACCTAGTGTGCAAGATTTTTTTTTTCTTTTTCGAAGTTTCATTCTTTCCGACATTTTTTGTGCAGCTAAACAGACCCACATCACAATAACAATCCCAATCAAACCCGTGAATGACTCTCAGGACTCACAACCCACTCGCATTGTACATCGTTAATAAACTCTCCTTGCTGAAACTTTGGTGCATATCATATTTGGGAGGTGAGACACTTCATTCTGTTTGGTTGGTAGAAAAATAAAAAATTGACTAAATTCAAATGAAATAATAATCAATGTTGACCATTGAGTTCGATCGAATTCTCATACCTGGTCGTATGTTTTTCTTATAACAAAATGCATACCCTGTTTACCATTTTGATATGTTTTCATTTCTGTTTCTTTTCTCAAAAAAATAAATTTCTCGTATTTATGGATTAATGTAACTTCGGTGTTCCTGTTAGTTCTAATATGTTGCCAAAATTCTTATTTTGAAACAATTCAACTTAATCATTTCATCAGGATTTTGTAGCTTACACGGCACAATTTAGATTCAAGATGGACTACTTGTGTTTTTTGTCATTGTCATCTTAGTAATATCTTTTATAGCAGGGGCATCTGTATATGGTATTGGCCTTATTTTATAGTTTTATTTTCACTTCTTGGATCAGGTAATGAATATTGTCTTGGACATAATTAATGTGCATGTTTTGCAAACTGTACTTCATTGTTAGGGTAGTTATCATTTGCATTACTTCATTCCCTTATACCCATGCCTTTACAGAACCATGAAGATGGGTTTTGGCTTTGCCTTTGAACAATATTCTTTTGTCGCTTATATACTGCCATTTAGGTTCTCATGAAAATTAATTTGTTCCAGAAATTGTTGCTGTGCATTCTGTATCAGTATAGCATGGATATTTAACAGTGGATGAGAATTTGTGTCATGATGGGTAAGTTTCTCCTCGGAGTTCTTTTATAATCAATCCATTCTAAAGTATGTGTTTTTTCTAGGCTGTAAAAAGTTCTTCCTATTGTCAAATACGTTACAGTTGTACTGCTAGAAGAGCTCTCTGTTGAAAATAAGATAATAGTAATTGTTATCTCCATTTGCTTCCCAAGAAAAAAAAATAGCAAAAAGTCTTATTACAAGTAGAACACCTTATGTTGTAACAATTAAGAATTATAACCTAAATGTCCTGTGGTTATTGGTTTGTGCCGTTTTTCCTAGCAAGCAGAATCTTAAACTAGTTTATGCATCAGTAAATTTCTATATCTTTAACTTTTGAAGAACTAAATTTGTTGCAACCAAATATCAAATTCTATTTGTGGCACACACACACTATCAGATTTGTGATTCTCCTTTTCATTGGTTGAATTCTGTTTTATACTATGTTAAGCAAACCTATACCTGTTTTTGCTTCTCTTGCTGATTTAGTTATTCTGTTGAAAGTTGATTCACAAAATAGATAGAGCTGAGGCTCCTTGCTTGATTTAAACCCCACCGCAACCTGAAAGATCATTTGTGGTGGGGCATTGTGCCAAGTGACACGATAAAGTTGGCATTAAAATGAATCCTTCTCTGTTTGTTTGTCCCAACATAACTGGTGGGGCAATAGATTAATCAGTGACTGATTGTAATAACATGTTCTGGGGCTTTCTTTCTCAAAACCATAAAAATCTTTGTATGTAAAACTTGTAGTTTACGCCATATAGTCCTACATGTCATTTTCTCTATATGCCCAGCCTTTTACACTAAACCAAGTGGTCAATATTCAAAGCTAGATAAAAATGTTCATAAATCTATCTGAATACCCAATAAATTTAATATTTGTGGTTTTATTCTTTTTCTTTCTTGAGTTGGAAACAATGTTTGGCTTTTGATAGATTTATTGTTGTTTATTGTCTTGCTGATGCCACTGTAAACATTGGAGGGGTTATTTTTCTGCAGGATGGGTTTTCCTGGTAAAATAAGCGACTAATTTGAGATGTCATGGATTCTAGATTTTATGTGCTCTTGATATTTTGCTTATGGTTTCATATCTAGTAATCTATAAGTTGCATTAGCATTCCAGTTATCATAACTGGTCTGTGTTTTTTGACAATTTGCAATAGCTGTTACTTGTGTCACAGTTTTTCTCTATATATGTATCTATATTTTATTTGTTTCCTTTTAAGTTCTAGTTGCTGCACCCTTTCCTTTTTTGTTGTTTTTGCCCTTATCTTTTCCTTTTTAAATTGTCATGCAGGTCAAGTGGTTTTACAGTGACCTGCAAATTTATTGAACGTTTATTCTTTTTTCAAATAAAGGCTGCATATACGTATGATCCACTTGCATTATTTTTACATCGAAGATTGCCAAAGTCATGAGATATATTGGATTGGTAGGGAATACAAGTTTGTGTTAGTTGTGGACTGGTAGTTTTTTACCCCTTTTCAGTCATCTATTTGAACCAAAAATGCGAGGGTATGACCAGTTATTCAAACTAATATCCAACCATCCATATTGATTATTGCAATTCCTTAAAGATTGAATTCTCTTACTTGTATTGTTAAAATTGCTTGGTAGGGTGAGGGTTCGTCATTTTTGCGTAACATTTTACCTATCTGAATTCTATGCATCTAAAAATTTCTGTGCATGATTGTGTCTATTTTTTGTTGTGTTGTATATAAACATATTGTCATTGAAAACTTGGAAAGCATATAGTTATTACTTTTCCCAGATTTTTTCTTGATGAACTAGTGAGAAGAATTCAAGCTGGAATGGTGAGATACTTCTGTGGTAGAACTGAATTCTTAATACCTTGAAATGGATGACTGTTATAAGATCATTTTGAAATTCTTAGTACCTTGAAATGGATGACTGTTATAAGATCATTTTGAAATTCTTAGTACCTTCTAATTCGGAAACAAGTAAATAAACTGATTCAATGCTAATTTGATTTGATCTAGAATTATAGTTGACAATGTTTAATGCCTTTAGTGATAATCAGCTAGAATATATATTAACTCATTTATTTAATTTGTTAAAATCCGGGCAATTATATACTTCCAGAGCCTCTTGCTTAAAATTTGTTCTTGATAAAGCTTTTTTTGTTCCACCCACCCCCTTATGTTTGCACAGACCAGAGTCTTATTTTATTAATTAGTTCAATTACTGACAAAGGAGAAATGGAGGTGGAGAATATATTCTTTTAATGATCTTGCATGAGCTCAATGTAAGCAATGGGCATTCATGAAGACTCATATCTACTCTGAGAAAAATTACTGTCGAATTTCATAGTATTTATTTCATTTCTTTATAGTTGATTCAGTCTCGCGTGCCACCTCCTGGTGGTAGCTTTACCCTGAATTCCAAAACTATTTCATCTACTCTTCAAAGCTAACTGTCTCTCAAGGTTGGATAGGAGGTCTGTAATATTTTTATGTAACATTAACTCACAGGCCTTTTGTTAAGCATGCTACAAAAGAATGATGTGGCACCCATAATTGACTTGATTCTTAACGCAACCGCTTCCCAAGGTGGATGCTTTCTTAACGTGTCAAGCCCCATGACTCTCGGTACATGTGGCTTGCGTGTCGTATTAGAATTTAACCTTGGCTTTGTAAAGCGAAGTTTCTTACTGATTATCATATTATTAGTCTTAGATTATTCAAATTGCTATATTGGAAGATGTTCATTGATATTGTGTTTAATACATGAATACTTGTTTTATGCATGTAGCATCTAGATAACCTAAGAATAGTGGACCATGTAGAATTTAAGACAGCAGGGGTAGAGATTGATTGTGCTCAACCACTTTAACACCATTAGTATTTCTAGAGTGATTGTATCAGGTTTTGATTTTAGTCATTAACGTTGTTTAATACTTTTGAACCCCAATTTCAATATATTTTGAAGAGTTACACTTTTTTTTATATGTTTGTAACCTAATGTTCAACATATTTTTGAAGAGTTACACTGTCTAACGGCAGCTCCACAGCGTGTCTGTTATCTCTCATACATCATGTACATGAAATAGTATTCATGGTTATTCAAGTTATCAATCCTATAACTTGAACAGAGAAAATATATTGTGGTTTGTAAAGAAAAAAGCATTTAAAGTAGGCAGAAACAGTAAGCTGCAAGAAATAAATAGAACTTTGGAGTAGTTATCTGTAATTATCTGTAACTTCGTGCAGGATTAATGGTAATTGATGTATATTACAGGTATTTTGCTCAGTTCTCTTTGTTTTTGCATCCATCTTTATGCTTGAATGGTATAGTTTCTGCTGAGTTGGGTTTCATAGTCAATTTCTCCAACATGGGTTATTAATATGACATCTTTCCACGCGGTTAACTTTCTATGAACACCATTTTGTGAAAGTAGGTGATGGTTTAAATGTTCTTCTTTGACACCATTTATTTATTATTATTATTATTATTATTATTTTGCTTATCACTTTTGTTTTTAGGCTTTCCCTCTTTCTTTCGTAGCTTTCTATTCAGCACATTATTCCCTTTTTTTTTTCTTTTTTTTTTTTCATCCCACTTTTAATTTATAAAAAAATTTCTCACTTTTCTCTAACTTTCCCTAATTTTAAGAAAAAAATATTCCCATTTCATGTTTTTCTTTACCCCCAAATCTTGTTACATAAGAAACCTAAAAGGACTTGAAAATAAAGAAAGCAGGATACCTCTTTCTTGTAGATTTCTGGGTTTCTCCTTTTTGCTTTATTATAATGTAAGATAGGGGATACAAAAAAGAAAAAAAAAATGCAAGACAGTAGGAAGATAAAGTGGAGAGAGGAATCCAAAAGGAACCCCAAACAATTAGTATTGTTTTCCTATTAGGTTTTGTACGAATCATGTGATTGCTTCATTTTATCTACCATTCCTAACTACCAATGCAGAAAAATATGGAGGATATGAAATAAAGAAATAATAATAACAATAATATTCTAATGATTTGAATTGCAGATAAAAACTTAATCATAACCCATATGGCACCAAAACTTTAATTATGGTGGATGATGAGTCATAATAGTGGTGATGAATTTATGTAATTTGTCTGCAACAAAAACTGTAAGCAATGTTTTCTTATGCAGCATTTGATTCAAAGGTCAATGGTTAGTTGATGAAAAAGAAAATACAATAGTTCTGAGCTCAACTTATGACATGTGATTGGCTGCAATAGGGGCTGATTGTTTGTTAGGGGGAAAAATGATCAAATTTTGTCTTTTATTTTCCCTCCAATGTCCTTGCCACCCAGTAATTTATGATATTTACTGAACTTATTCTGTTGGGGAACTTGAACCATATGATTAAGTCAGTCACAGTGCTAATTTGAAGAAGAAACTTCTTCTGTCTTTTTCAATAAAAATTAAAAATATATATGTATTTATATATGTGAAATTTAAGTTTATATTAATAATGATATTCTTACCCATTAAAGATGTTAATTAACATCTTCACCCCATGAATCATATGCTTTATTTAATTATTTAATCAATGTTCCTATATATATATATTCCATCTTCATGACTGGAAGGCCTTAAAGAACTTGAAAATTTTCAATAAATGTATTAATTCACTACCTAGAAGAGGAAAATGTTATTATTGTTTATTATTAGAAGAACTATGCAAGCTGTAGAGTTCAATTGACAATGATTATTAGTAATGACTCTCAAATTTTGAATTCAAAATCTGGTGATAGAATCTTTTTCTAAATTATTAAAATAGAAAAAAAAATGGAAAATGAAATATGCAAGTTGGAAGCCATGCTTTTTTTCATTTTTGATCAATATAAAATTTTTTTGGCCATTGTTGGCAGATCGTCACTCATATAATAAAAATAAAAAAATAAAAAATAAAGAAAAGAAGATAAAAGTTTGCAGAATATAGGTCTGATTAAGAAGTAAATTTATTGAAAAATATTGTTAAGAGGAAATAAAAGAAAAAAGATGTGTGGTTCATGTGAATGATGCAGTGGTTGGGAGGGAATAAAATATGTGTAATAAGTGTTAAAGTCTAAAGATTATAGGATTGGGCATTTGACTTATCCAAATTGCGGGGAATTAAAAATTAAATAAAAAAAATGAAAAACTGTAAAGCTTGGAGGCAAATTCATTAATTGCATTCACTTCCATGATGCTTTTAAATGATATAAAGACACAGAGAAATATAATAATAAAAATAATACAAAAATATAAGAAAAAAATATCGCTCACACGTATACATATGATACAACTATATATGTCTGGGAAATATGGCTTCGGCTTGGCTTCCACATCACTGTATTTAACTTTCGCTAATGTTCCTTCTTCTCTGCCTTGGCTAAGCCCAGCTCATTCTTCTTTTAACCCTCTAGAGAAAAATAAATAAAATAAAAACAGAATAAAGATAAATTGAATTACAAGTAAGAACTTTTATTTAGATATCATATAACATTAAAATATCAATATTTTTAAAAGTTTAAACAAATTTAAAAAAACTTTATCATAAGAGTTCTCTAGTCTAATTTGTTTTATTTACCAAATGAAATAATATATATTTGTTATATTTTAGAGAAATTAAAACATGAAAATGAAGAACTTAAATATGGAGCTATGTTGATCACTTTTATTATTCATTTGTGATAAAATAAAAGTATATTCTTTAGAGAAAATTAACACGTAACTTTGGAGTTCAATTTATGCGGTAACGAAAACAAATTTTTTTAGCTATATATATATATGATAATTTAAAAAAAGTAATGGTGGGTGGTGAATATATGTACTGAGAAAGATAGATTAATATTGATGAATTCATAATTGCTTAACAGAGGATTATGACCAGTAGGTGCAGATCATTAAAAAAAAGGGACGAGGTGCACTGTTTCTCTGTTCGTGTGCTTTAATATTTTTTCTTTTGATGAACTTTAATTGGAGTTTCAAATGGTGGGTAAAAGCAAGCAGCTTGATTAGGTGGTTTTATCAATCCAATTGAAATGTTGTTCGTGCAACTAAATGGGTATAAAATAAAGAGGATAATTAATTAGCGGAACTCAAGACAAATTGTGTTTTGAATTCCTTGGCCCCCAATAAATTATGTACAAAAAGTAGAATTCTAAAAAACAAATCAGCGAGAGAGAAGGAAATAATAGACTTGACGTGGCAGCTTTCATTATTTTTTGTGCTTTGCACACCAATTAATTATCTTCTCCTGATATAATTTTTAGAAAATTTAAAATTTTTTATGAAAATATTTGGATAATTTTTTAAAAATATTTTTAATTTTTAAAAGTTTTTTTTATTAAAATAAATAAAAATGAACTATTTTTGAAAAAAAAAAAAAAAAGAGATAAAAAATAAAAACTATGTCCCCTACGGTAGCCTGGGAAACAGCTAAAAAATTAATGCACAACTTTAGGAGGGAGGCTAGGCTACCCAAACACAGCCTAATTCCAAAGCTAGAGGCTAATAAGAGGCTTGAGGGCTTGAGCCAGTATGCTAACCAAGCCGAAAATGGAAAACATAAAATACCGTTGAAGCGTTAGATTCAACTGCTTAAAGTTAGTTGAGTCTCTCGTATTTCCACTCTCAAACATCTAACAGTCAACTCTACCAGCCTTCTCTCTCTCTCTCTCTCTCTCTTCCCTCCTAATTTCCTTTCCTCCACTCAAATAAAAAAGATAAATAAATAAATATATATATACAAAAGAAAAAGAAAAAAAGAAATACTTTTTGGAGTTGGTTTTGTTTTATATCCTTAAATCAAGCAGACCCCAGTTCTCTCTCTCTCTCTTTTCGTGAATTTCTAGAGCACACCATCTTGTACCATAAAACAAACCCATTCGTCACCCAAAAAAAAAAAAGAAACCCATATGACATGCTTGCCATGGGCGTGGACATGTCGAATAATCCACCCACTTCTCGTACCAAAGACTACTTTGCTTCTCCAGCTCTCTCCCTCAGCCTTGTATGCTCTCTGCTTTTTTCGTTTCTACTTGTTTCCATTTTCTTGCTTGATCACTAACTGTTTGTTTATTTGCTTCTTTGGTTTTCAAAGGCTGGGATTTTCCGCGATGCGGGGGCTGCGGCGGCGGCAGCTACGGCTGCCAACATGGAGGTTGAGGAAGGCGACGAAGGGAGCGGAGGCGGTGGCAGTCGAAGAGAGGAAACAACCGTTGAGATTAGCAGTGAGAACTCTGGAGCAGCGAGATCGAGATCAGACGATGAGTTTGATGCAGAAGGAGATCATGATGATGGAGATGGAGATGGGGATAATAGCAAGAATAAGAAGAAGAAAAGGAAAAAGTATCACAGGCACACTGCTGACCAAATCCGAGAAATGGAAGCGTAATTTACTAAAATCTGCTAGCTTTCTCTCTCTTCTTTTTTTTTTTTTTTTTTCTTTTTTCTTCTGTGATATAATTAATCTATGTATCATTTTGCATTAATATGCATGGATGTAAGAGTGGGAGTGATTTTCTATGATGATTCTCTTTTTAATTTCCCTTTTTCTTTTTGTTGAATCTTAAAAAGTTTTATTTCATGGCATCTTAACTTTTTTCAATGGATGTGTGTTTGTATATGCAATGCATTGCTATATATTATTAGGCTAAAAGACACGCATGTTTTTTGGTTGTATTGCAATATGGGTGGGGCTGGCTAAAATGGGCGGGTCGGATTGCTTTCAATTCAATGCGCTTCTTCCATGATGGAGTTGGAGTGCTAATTGGTCGGCTAAAACTCTCTTTTAAATTTGCAGACTAAAAATGGCAGCTTTAAAGTAAAAACTACTTTATTTCATGTACGATGTACTAATTTTTCATCGCGAAGATATTTTATTTTATTTAAATGGAGAGTTAGTGATATGCTTACAAAAGATTTTCAAAAAGTTAAAGTAAAATAGGAAATTTTTCCAATCACTTTTCTTTTTCCATTTTTCTTTTGTTTTAATGTGCATAAGTGGTTTGATGAACAGATCAAAAAGATTTTAGATAATCAATATATTAATCCAAATTTACCAGCATTTTCTGTTAGTGTCCATGAAATTTGGCCTTTTCCTAATTGTACACGGAATATGTTAATATGAATGAATCTTTTGCAGACTATTCAAGGAGTCACCCCATCCAGATGAGAAGCAAAGACAGCAACTGAGCAAGCAACTGGGCTTGGCTCCTAGACAAGTCAAGTTTTGGTTCCAAAATCGTCGAACCCAAATCAAGGCAAGATTCATCTTTGATTTTTAACTTTTTGTTTTTTTTTTTAATTTTTTAATTTTTTTTTGGTTGTAACCCATATGTTCATTTATTCATTTTATTAAATTTTCATGAAGATATATATGTAATAAATTGAATATGGTATTTGGCAATTTTTATACAGGCTATACAAGAACGACATGAAAATTCTCTGTTGAAAACAGAAATGGAGAAACTCCGAGATGAAAATAAGGCCATGAGAGAGCAAATCAATAAATCATGTTGCCCAAATTGTGGGACGGCCACAACTAGTAGGGACGCCAACATGACAACAGAGGAACAGCAATTACGAATTGAAAATGCCAGACTCAAAGCCGAGGTTTGCAGAAGAAACATCCTTTAACATTTTCCGAGAAACTTTTTTTGAGTTATACAAGTTCATATTCTTATAATTATCAACTTCATTGATATTGCAGGTTGAAAAACTCCGAGCAGCTATAAGAAAATACCCATCAGGGACAACGTCTCCTTCCTGCTCTGCTGGAAATGACCAAGAGAACAGAAGCTCTTTAGAATTTTACACTGGAATTTTCGGGCTTGAGAAATCAAGGATCATGGAGATTGCTAACCAGGCAATGGAAGAGCTTAAAACGATGGCCACAGCTGGAGAACCACTTTGGATTCGAAGTGTTGAGACGGGTCGCGAAATACTGAACTACGACGAGTATACAAAAGAGTTCTCTGTTGAAACTCCGAGCAGTGGTGGGCGGCCAAAGAGATCCATTGAGGCCTCCAGAGAGATCGGTGTCGTCTTCGTAGATCTCCCTCGACTGGTTCAGAGTTTCATTGATGTGGTAAAAATCAATACAATTTCATTTGAAAATAAAAAAGTCTCTCAACGATTAATGATTATGAACTAAACCAGCTCCCTTATGAAATCTGTATTTTTTTTTTGCCTATTGTAGAATCAATGGAAGGAAATGTTCCCATGCATGATCGCAAAGGCTGCCACAGTCGATGTTATTTCCAATGGGGAAGGGGATAATGGAAATGGCTCTGTACAATTGGTGAGTTGTGAGTGTGATCCTATGGAGCTTAGAGACTAACAAATATTTGATAATGATTTTCAAGAGCTACAGAAAATTCATTTTTCTCATGTGGGAAAGCTCCAAATTTTGTTTGTTTGTTTGTTTATTTATTTTTTTTCCACTGATTCTTTAACTTTTACCAGGATCGACTTTTCCTACGTTACTGTTCAAAAACTTTGCCATTTTGTCTGCATTGGTATTAATATGAGGAACTTCCTACCAACTTTCTGTTTTAGAGAAGACAAACAAAATATGAAAGCCATTTTACTGTTTATTTTTGCAAAATATTCAAAATGGAAGATATATCTAAAAAAAGAAAAGCCATACACCTACACAAATATTTGCTTTTCTTAAATTAGAAAACTGAACTGGATTTTGGGGCTGCAGATGTTCGCAGAGCTTCAAATGCTTACACCCATGGTGCCCACAAGAGAGGTTTACTTCGTCCGATATTGCAAGCAACTGAGTGCTGAACAGTGGGCCATCGTTGATGTTTCTATCGACAGAGTAGAAGATAACATTGATGCATCCTTGGTGAAATGCAGAAAACGTCCCTCTGGCTGCATTATTGAGGACAAATCAAATGGACACTGCAAGGTATGTAAATGTTTGCTCAACTGATTTCATAATTTCTGTTGGAAACCCGCATGAGGAGCATCTTAGAGCTATACCAAATTCAGCAGTACAATATAACTGATTAAAATCTCGAGACAATGTCTTTTATTTTCTCCAATCCATGAATAACGCATCAAATCTCATTCTGAAATGTAGTTTTCAACCTAGTGTGAATTTTTCAGTAAGAGTTCTTCATTTGAGGAACCCATATGAAGATACTTTTTTGATGGTTGATTTGGTCAGGGAATCAAAAGCAACTCGAAAATGAAAACGGAAACACAGAGGTGAAAACTAATGGGAGTCATGCATAAACTTTCAGTGGAGAAAAACAAGTTTATAACGATCTAGTTATGGTTTTACAGGTGACTTGGGTGGAGCACTTGGAATGCCAGAAAAGCACAGTTCACACAATGTACCGAACTATTGTCAGCAGTGGTCTGGCATTCGGTGCAAGGCATTGGATGGCAACACTGCAACTCCAATGCGAACGCCTCGTCTTCTTCATGGCAACCAATGTTCCCATGAAGGATTCAACTGGTATGCCTGGAACTAACCAAGGTTTTCATGTAATGTTAATAACTACACATGGAATTATATCTCAAATGCATACCTCTATTGAACATTAGGAGTGGCCACCTTGGCTGGGAGGAAAAGCATATTGAAGCTGGCACAAAGAATGACATGGAGTTTTTGTCGAGCAATCGGGGCATCAAGCTATAATACATGGACCAAAGTATCTGGTAAAACAGGGGAAGACATAAGAATTGCCTCCAGGAAAAATTTGAACGACCCTGGAGAACCTCTTGGTGTGATACTATGTGCAGTTTCTTCAGTATGGTTGCCCATCTCTCCTCATGCACTATTCGATTTCTTAAGAGATGAAAGTCACCGGAATGAGGTTTGTTACTTGCTCCATTTGCAATTCAATTCCACTCTTCTTAAAAAGTTGCTTAGAGTAATCATTATGACAATTTTGATTTCATTTTTATTAGTGGGACATTATGTCAAATGGAAATCAAGTTCAATCCATGGCTAACTTATCAAAAGGGCAAGATCGTGGCAATGCAGTTACCATCCAAGTGAGTTTACTCTCCCTCCTTTGATTCTGTCTCTCGAGAAATTCAAAGAGAATCTACATATCTCTCATTTCATACTCAAAAACTTGACTAAAATATATTGGCTTTTTGTTTATTCAGACGACAAAATCAAACGAGAACAGCATGTGGATACTCCAAGATTGCTGCACAAATGCTTACGAGTCCACTGTGGTCTATGCTCCAGTGGACATTACAGGCATGCAGTCAGTGATGACTGGATGCGATTCAAGCAACCTTGCTATATTACCATCTGGGTTCTCAATTCTTCCAGATGGGTTAGATTCAAGGCCTCTAGTTATCACTTCTAGGCAAGAGGAGAAAAATGCAGAAGGAGGATCTCTGCTTACAGTAGCATTTCAAATCCTAACAAATACCTCCCCCACTGCAAAACTAACTATGGAATCTCTGGATTCTGCTACTACTCTTATATCATGTATTCTGAAAAATATAAAGACGAGCTTGCAATGTGAGGATGGTTGAGCTAAGCAATCTATTATTAATTAGGTAGGTTTGTATACGCATAGGGATTTCTTTCTATCTCTTCCATATTTTTTAATGAGTTTGTTCATGGATTTAAGCAATTGAGCTAATTTTGTGTGGGTTTTGGTTTCATTCATTATTTGGAAGCTTCAGACCCATTTGTAGTTAGCATTATGGAGAGTGTTTTTATCTAAAATTTATACAGATATACCAAACTGAGATTCCTTTGTGTCTAAAAAAAATTACAATGTCATCAATTTACTGTCTGTGATGGTTCAGATAAGGGCAAAATCTTCTAAAAAGAACTTTAGAAAAAATTATTATAACAGAAAATATTTGATTTACCTCATAACACAGAGCTCCGGGCGCTAACCACAAAATCTATCATCGCGGTTCAATTATTTTGGGTTGATTTTAGAAAGTAAAAACCAAAAAGCACTCTCCTCCCTAAGCATCAAAACGTCATCAGACTCGTCTAGGACTGTCATGTCAACAAGGAGATGAACGATGGGAAACCTTGGTTGGTAGGTCAGGCATACATACATTTTTTATTTTTATTTATTTATTTATTTTTATTTTTTTCCTTCATAGTGATTCAAACTTAAACTCCCACCCTCAGTTGTAGTTAAAGCTCACATTCTTATCGCAGTTACTTGACAAAGAACTACCAGTGACCAAACTTAAAAAATGTTCTACAGTCAAAAAGCCATGTTCAACCTCTTGGTGTATTATGGAAAAAATTCTATTGGCAATTCCTCTTGGAGATATAAGGAGACATTTGAGCATTATTCATCCATCGAACTATTCATCTTATTCAGACCGAATTCCACAGTGAGGAAGCAGATAAACAATTCCAAACTTCACAGAATAAACTGATGCAAAATGACTCTCCAACCTACAAGAATTCATCAATACCTCCAACAATTTTCTAATTGACCAAAAACCCAATTAACAGAAGAGCATTGAAAGGCAATATCCTGACTATTCGACCTAACACATTGCCCTAACCCAAAACAACAGCAAAGTAATTCGAGCAAAAGGCAAAGAATAAAGCAGACAATTATCAGATCATATACCAATTCATGCGCATCAAAATACACAGAATTTGAAAGATTAACAGAATTAAATTTATTTCAAGACAAAAGGGAAAATTCAGTTCACAAATGCAACAGAATTATAAACCTCATTCTAAGCTTGCAACTGCTGAGACTCCAATGGAATGCCAAGCTCCTGGGTTCCATCATCTTCAGGCACGGCATTCTTGGGCTTGGAATTCCTTTTGGGAACAGGGATGGCAACAAAAGCCTTGGTCTTGCTAATGGGTTTGCTTTTCTCGAGCTGCACAATGTCCCCAAGCTTGAACTGGTTATCAGGGTCATGAGCCTGGTACTTCTTCTTCTTCCTAACCCGCCTCTTGTACTTGGGGTGAGGAGCTAAACGCGTCACCTCCACCGCCACCGTCTTATCGTTGGTGGCGCAGACCACTCGGCCCTGCAATAACCTCATAGCCCTGATTGTTGGGAGGAAAGATTGGGGCTTTGAGACTGGATGGATAACGCAGGAATTGGGTTTGGAGAGTTGGGAGAGAGGGGTTGACCCATGGAGGAAACAGGTTGAGGGACTTGAGGAGGAGAGCTTGAGGGTGTGTAATGGAGGGAGTTGGAGGAATGAGGCTGTCACTGACATTTTTTCTGGTTTGGGTTTTCGGTCCAACACCGAGAAGGAGATAAGGAAGAAGGAGATGCTGTGTCGCTGAGTCTTTGCCTTTGCTATCACTGGTCGTGGGCCTTTTATTATCCATTCTATATCTTTTTCTTTTTTTAATATATAAAAAAATAGGGTAAAAAAAATAAAATGGTCGATTAGACTTTGTTTTGTAAACCCAAATTATTTCATATATTCCATTTTGAACTCCAAATTTTAAAAATTATTTCAAATTAATTTTTTTTTATATTTGAATATTAAAAAATAAAATAAAATTAATTATTTTTAATTAAAATTTATTACGTAGTCCCACTTATTATAAACACCAGTGATAACAAATATAAAATTCATCCTAAAATATATATTTACTACCATTGACACATTAACTAATATATTTGTAATGCAAAAGGAAAATACTTTTCCTAAATCTGATTAACCAGACTGTAATAATTATGTTGTTTAACGATATGAATTTTTTTTTCCTCCTAAAATATCATTGTATATGATCAGGGGTATACATTGGTTCCAATATAATAGATTCATTATTCAAACCGGTCCAATATAGATTCGTTCTTACATTCTTTAATCCAATCTAGTTTAAAGTATAAGAAAAAAAAAAAGGTTTGGAATAGCTATTTTCTATCGGTTTGGAATGTATCCAATTTTGACTCAATTTAATCAAATTTTTAGTGTTTAAATTTGAACGAATTTTGTGTAAAATTTTTATTAGCTATAAATAATTATCCATTCTAATATGTATAAATTATTAAAAAAACTACTGATTAAATAACATAACATATAATAACATTGCATAAGAAGATTACATAACTTTTTAAATTAACGTATCAATAACAAACACATATTATAACACTAAAGTTGTATTACTCGGTTCCATAAAACCTAAACTAATAATATAAAACGGATCCAAGTTGGCTAAATTATAGACGAGGAATAGCTACATTCAAACTTTCTCATTGTAAAAATTCAATATCAAAAAAATAAAATACACCTAATAAAATTTTAACATATTATATACTTATTATTGGATTTATTGGTTATTTTAAAACACAGTAACCAATTCAATCCGTTGGATTTTAAAATTTCCACTCCAATCTAATTAGGTTGATCCAATAATAAAATTGAACTGAATTGGTGATTTCATTGGACCCCTCATGATTTTTGTACACCCCTACATATGAGCTGTATATTAGATATATTTTTTTGGTTAGAATTTTAGATATCGGTTATCAATCAAATCAAAAGTGAAAAATAAACAATAAAAATAATTAATTTAAACATTCTGAAAAAAAAAAAAAAAAAAACTGAGGTAGAAAGTGATAAAAAATGAGCTATGAAAGTGCAATTTTTAGGCTTCATTTTTTGTTTGGGCTCTGTTAATTTTTGTTCTCTGTATACCCACCATCTAAAAAAGCATGTATGTGCTACAGCCTACGCGTATAGAAAGTAGGAGTCGGCGGAAGCATTTAGTTAAAAATCCAAAAGTCAGTATAATTAATTCATGCATATGTCACTCTCTGTCACAAAAAATAAAAATAAAAATTCATGCATATAGAGTACATACGCATTAGACGCGTCAGTCTCTTTCATTTTTCACTCTCCCATGTTTTCTGGTCTCACAGTACTTGTGATGATCAAAGAAAACCTTGCAACTTTAAATGGTTTTCTGTTTGTAAATTTTGATCAGCTTTTAAGAAATCTTGTGTCATATTTCTTCCTACGCCCCAACTAGCTAGCGGTGATCTGTGGATACGTACATATAAATATATGTACGAGTCAAATTTAAAAAATTAATTCAATTGACTTTTTCTGTTATATATTTTATGTCAAACAAAGAAGGGAACCATATATATATATATATATATATATATATATATTTAATACATATGCATGGCTAAGTAGAAAAGAGAAACTTAAAGAAATTAAACCAGAAGAAATGGGTTTGATCAAAGAATGTCAGTCAATGGTTTTGTTTATGTGGGTCTTTGGTTGCTTTTGTGCAAGTGGACTACTTGAACACCAATTTTACAGGAATAGTTGTGGAGCTGCGGAGATGATTGTGAAGGAGGAAGTGAGAACCAGTGTGCTCACTGATCCTACCACTGCTGCTGCGCTTCTCAGACTGGCTTTCCATGATTGCCAAGTTGATGTACTAAATAAATACTACAAATATTTAATTTCTTCTAATTCAGATACGTATCTGGGCCTCTTGTACTAGTTAGATCAATTTCTTTGTTTTTTAATTTTTTTCTTTTTTGCATTGCAGGGTTGTGATGGTTCAGTTCTTCTGAGAGAACCAACCAGCTTATTACCAATGGAGTTAAAGTCTGGTAAGAACTTTGGGATGAGAAAGTTGGGGGTCATCGATATGATAAAGACATCTCTTGAGCAAAACTGTCCTCAAACTGTTTCTTGTGCTGATATAATTCAGTTGGCTGCTAGGGAGGCTATCTATATGGTATATACATAATTTTTCTCTCATAATAGATTTTGTTATTCGAGATTCATCTAGGACAACGCATATTCAACATTGTATAAGCGTGATAAAATTTTTACACGTCTATCTAATATTGGATATGCATTGTCCTCGACGATTAAATATAAAATCTCTAATGAAAAATTTTACGGTGTATATATATTTATTTATTTCATGTTTAAATTACTGAAATATTATACACAGTTCAAACTAGCATCACTGAAATTGTTATCCAATTAGCCAAAGAATGAAAATTCAACAAATATATATATGTATATAGAATTTAACCAGTCCCCTAATAAGGGACAAAGTAGTCAAATAGTTAACAAAATCAAACATGGTATGGAATTATTACAATGCAGGCAGGAGGACCATATATAGAGGTTTTGACAGGGAGACGAGACTCTGTCTCTGCAAGTAAACAGAGAGCTGACAAACAGCTTCCAGCTTCTGATATATCCATCGACCAGTTCATCCAGATTTTTAGCCAAAACAGTATTACTCTCGAAGAAGGAGTTGCACTTATTGGTATGTATATATATTTATGTAAATGTTTAAACCTGCAAAATTATCAGCCACGAATCAATATTTTTCAATATATTAAATGAGGGTATTTCATATTTTTATATTTTTTTATATTTGGGTTGTAGGAGCTCATACTCTAGGGACAACCCACTGCAGGAACATCATCGGTAGGCTTCAGCCAAGAACTGATCCCACATTGTCACCTGTGTTTTCTTTGCTGCTGAAAACTGTTTGTAGCAATCCTTCTTTATCTGATATAGCATTTGCTCAAAAAGATGCCACTGTCTTTGCGTTTGACAACCGCTACTTCTTAGACAACCAAGAAGGAAGAGGGCTGCTTAAGATTGACTCTGAGGTTGCCAGAGATCCCAGGACTCGTCCTCACGTGGTCATGTTTGGCAGGGACATGAAGAGGTTTTTCCATGTGTTCACAACTGGGTTTCTGAAGCTCTCCAGCTCCAAAGTGTTGGTTGGAGAAGAGGGGGAGATTAGGAAGGACTGTAGGTTCAGGAACAAGTAAATTATTTATGAATCTTTTGCCCTCAATATGTATGTATTATAGGGTGCTAATTAATAATCGGATTTCCATTTGCTAGGATCAAGTAGGGAAGCTAATGAAAGCAAAACTCGACCATGTGAACAGAATTTGCAGTAACCAACTAGGCCAAAGTTGAATATTTAGTCACATAGTTGGCTTAATCAGGCTCATGCAGGATCATTTATTTTTGAATCAAAACACTAGTTTTGGAGACAACAATAGCTAGATATATTATAATGTAACATGTTCCAAATCTGGATTTGGACTATTCAAAAATCACATGTCTTTCATTATATAGCCAAAAAAAAAAAAAAAGGTATTCAACTATAAGTCCAAGATACATATATAAAACTTTTGCGATCACCAAAGAATGAATGCAGTTATAAAAATTATAGGAAATTAAATGAAACTATAATTTCAAATTTAGAGGACTCGGAGATAATTTTGGTGAAGCAATAAACATATGCCCAAGGTCTTTGATTTATCTGTTTTCTACCCCTTGCTTAAAAAAAGAAAAGAAAAATAAAGATTTTACACATATTTACTTTGATTTTGACCAAAACAGAGTTTTTTTTTTTTTCCCAACGAGTTTCATCCTTTTTCACAGATTTGTAATTTTTTTTAAACAAATATAAGGATTTTTTTATTTTTCGTCGGCAAATCAAAGCCTTTAGCAGGAGGCTTGTAGCAGGACCTTGAATAATATTAAACGACTACTACATTTAGTATTTACCCTAATAACTAAAAAAAAAAAAACTACTATTATGCTCTAAAAATGTCTGAATATCAATTAGGATAGGCTTATCCAGCTCCCATCCACATGGCAGCTATCAGAAGAATTCCCATATCCTCTCAAGAAAAACCAAAATGCCACGTGTCAAGCTAAGATCCATGCAGAATATCAAAACCCCAAAGATCCCCTCCCTCCCTCCCTATTTCCACCTCAAACGGAAGAGTTTGTGAGTTCCAGACCCAACTGGCCATGGCATCTCTAGCAACCTTAGCTGCTGTGCAACCAGCCTCCATCAAGGGCCTCAGTGGAAGCTCTCTCACTGGAACGAAGCTCTCTATCAAGCCCACCCACCAGAGCCTCAGACCCAAAAAGTTCAGGTGACAAAAAATTGACGCCTTCGTTTAGCCATTTAATTGCAATTTACAGTTTTATGATTTTGGACCAACATTTTCTAAGAAGCTTGTTTTTGGTATTTTTTTTTCATATGGTTGGATATATAGGAGTGGTGCTGTGGTGGCAAAATATGGAGACAAAAGTGTATACTTTGATCTGGAGGATCTGGGCAACACCACTGGGCAATGGGACTTGTATGGATCAGATGCTCCTTCACCATACAACCCTCTTCAGGTTTGTGATTGACTCACCGAGTCACTGCCGTTTTTTAGTAAACTCAGGTTGAAAAACATTAAAATAATAATAATAATAATTCCAATTTCAGTTCTTATAGTTATAGGTTCTGAAAAACAGGGGATTTTGAAGAAGATGCACATCCCAAAATCAATATATAAGTAAGACATCGAGTCAACAACACATTCTGACTACTAAATTTGATTTCAAATTAAAATATTATTTAATTGCATATTAATTCAACTAAGGACAATTTTTTTAAATAAAAATTTAAAAAATGAACAAAAAGATCTTATGCCCATGATCTTAAATTGAGACTATTTACAGACTAGAAGAGTGTGAAGCATAATTTAAAGATTTCCACATATATGCTATCTGATCATTTCACATCACAATCTGCCCCTCTGGTCATGCTGGACCAATATTCTGCAACTTGTCTTTTAAGCCAATTGCTGCCTAAAGATGGAGCTAGTTTACAAAAAACCAACATGGGTAGAACTAAGTCAGGATATGACTAAGTTAGCTAGCTGGATTTGTCTCTAGGTCATTCATTGGACCAAGTCCTCTGACTTAGCTAATAATGGCTGAAAAATGCCGATACGGTGCTTGGATTTGATATGAACTTGTAATGACTATTGAGCTTTGGCTGAACATTGTTAAGTTCTGTAACCTTTGCACCAAAATTGCAGAGCAAATTCTTTGAGACATTTGCTGCTCCTTTTGCCAAGAGAGGTTTACTGCTCAAGTTCTTGATATTGGGAGGTGCTTCCACCCTTGCTTACCTTAGTGCCACAGCCTCAGATGACATTCTACCAATCAAGAAAGGTCCACAACTTCCACCAAAGCCAGGGCCACGCGGCAAGATCTAATTTTACTTGGTGTCTTTGTTTTTTCCATCATCTTCCAAGCTTATCATTGTATTTTCTGTATCTGCCTTTTGATTATTTAGAATTTGTAAGTAAGTCTAAAATGCACTTTAGACCCCTTATTTGACTAATCAAAGATATGTCTTTGAAGTGAAATTTGAGGCATTCCTTTCATGTCTTATTTAATGAATGTTTGATTATGATACTGTGATCAATTAGAATACCATTTCATTCTAATGCCATTTTGGATTTAAGAGTTTGTTTGAAAGCACTTTTGATTACCATATTAACATGAAAGATGGGAACTATGACCAAGTGCTCATTTCTATGTTTGTTTATCAAACAAGTAATAACCGCAATGGAATTGAACTGCTATCCTCAGATCTGATGCAAGAATTGAAAATGGCAAACTAATGGCTCATTGCCAGTTAATCAGACTTAAAAGATCTCTCCAACAATCCAAACTGTGGAGCACATACAGTTTGAACGTTCTTGGAGCACAGGGAAACCAAACTTTATCAAACTGAAATTCATAAAAAATATCATAATTTTAGTCAGGCTACGAAGCCATCTTCATTACTGAATAAGAAATCATACAGCAAAATGCTTCAAACCCAATCGGTTTTTGCCTGCATTTCCCTATTTACAAAAGGAACGGGATGGAAATAGAATAATCACAAATGAAGGATGACCCATATGGGTCTAGAAATTTACAAGTTAAGGGCTAGGCTTTCTCACTCTTGGTTTTTCTTCCCGCTCTCTCTCTGTCTCTGATTTTAGTTCCTCCTTTTTCTTTTTTTAGTTTTTGTCTTCCATTAGTTTTCTCTCTCTAAGCTGGATGTCAATGGCGTGCTGTTGGACTTCTCATACCACCCAAATTCTCAAGATAGGAAGCCTTCTTGTTGGTAACTATGGTGGCAATTTTGTGCATATGAGGATGCTTTATGTCACCATCTTTTGATAGTTCATCTGACCCTGTGTCTTTCTTCATCTCGCCATCTCCTTGATCTAGACCCCAACCCATGAAATCGAATAGTGTCATCGAACTAGGAGGCATCTCTCCTGTCTGTGACTTGTCCATCTCTTCTGCAGGGCTTTGGAACCCATCTGTTGGCGTTGTTGCTTCTGAGGAGTCTCTTAAATCACTCCTCTTATATGCTGCTTGCGATGGATTTTGAGTCACATAATCAGCATAGAGTACATCTTCAATCCGGGATGTGACTGTGAATGCTAAGCTCTCCAATATTCTTGAATAGCTCTCAAGAACAGCCTGCCCCACATCCTGTGAATATACTGAATTATAAGTTACAAGCGAAATGAATATAATTAAAACTTGTGTTACTATTCTTGTCAAGTATAGTAGGTGGAAAATCAAAGTTATCTCAAGCTACAGACTGTTGAACTAGTTGACATCTTTAAGAGTCTTTCACTGATCAAAGCCACAGCAAATTGGACCAAAACTGCAGAAACAAAATATATGTCTTACTAGGTTGTATTGGATTTTGCTGATGTCTAGTGAAGATTGAGGGATTCCAGGGAACCTCTGCTTGAGGATGAGTAGGATGGTCTCTGCTCTCTCTTCAAAGAGTTCTCTCTTCTCCAAACTAACAGCTGAACCCCAAGCTGATTTCCCATCTTTTTGGTTCATCTTTCGCTTCCAAATAATGATGGAAGCCTCAATCCTGTTCTTGAGATCTAGAATTTTATGCTCTGATGATAAGTCCATGGTCGAGAGGAATTGATCAGGATCAAAGAATTCAACTGTAATGCTCCTATAAATCGAGTCCCCCAAACTTGCCCTCCCATTCTGCAAGTATTTGGAAAAGAGTTGGTTAGGAAATGAGAGACTACAAAATAATAAGAAGACAGTGAATGAAGGAAAATCTAACACTGCAACAGACTTGTTCCAATTTTCTCTACCTTGGGGAGGGATTCGATGTAGTTTTCGGGGATTTCCATTTCTGATAGAGTTTGAGCGTTTATGGCCATGGCTGCTTTAAGCACTTGGTTGACACTATCTTTCTGATACTGAAGGAATTTTCTTGAATTTTCAGATAGACCATTTGCAGGAACTTTTGGAGTGGGTAACCACCATTTATCATCTTTTCTCTTTGTATTCCCTTTATCTGCATCTGGATCGTCTCTGGATACATAATAGAACTCATTTTGATCTTTGAAGTTGTCCAGACAATCCTGCTTGTTAAAAGCTTTGTTAGGGAAAAGTCCATTTATAAATCACACAGCATAATTAACATATCTATTTTCAAATTGCAAAGCAAAAAGATTAAAAAAAAAAAGATAAAAAAAAATTGATGTTCTTACAATTAGCATGGCATCAAGCTTGCGGAGGGCAGGAATGTTAATGTGAAGATCAGTTCTTTGCCTTGTTACCATAATCTATCAAATCAAAGAATATGAATTCAAAAAAATAAAAATAAAAATGATATATGAATTGAGTGAAGTATCAAGTTATACCTCCATGTTTGTTCCATCTTTTGATTTCTGTTGTGAAGCAACAAATTCAACAATGTAATCAGTAACAGATAAGAGCAAATCAATTTCTTTTCTCCACCTTGCTTTCCTTTCTACAGACATGGGCTCTAGGCGCCATTGTTCACCAAAAACAGAAGCTGCATTGCATTAATGCAAAAAAAATGCAACCACATAAGTTTGCAGATCATAACAGTTGGTATTATTCTCTCACCGGAAAACCATCCCGAATACATCTTTTTACCACCATGGAAGTGAAGGAAATGGGAGAGATCTTCTTGACTTACCGGCGTGGTTTGTTATGGCATTTGACAATGCCAAAGCTGAAGAAACACCCTTTCCTCCTCCAGACATATCCTCACCCAAAAGCAATTTAGCAAACCTCTCTTTCATCTGTTCCATTTCTGAATCCAGCAGAACCACAACACATAATTCACATCAAAAATTAAGATACCAACTCTTTTCAATTCAACTAACAAACTATTACCAATATTAAGATTTCTATGGATAGCGAAAAATTCTGTTATTTTTTTTTCTTCCCTAAAAATAGAAATCTATGAGCTAATAGCATTTCTACCAATGATGAATAATATAATACAAATGGATTCTCCTAATAACAAAAACAGATAATTCAAGTAAGTTAAGAATTCGGTTACAAGACTTTTTGTAACAACAAATTTCTTGAGCTTGCAGTTAAAAAAAAAGAAAAGTAAGAATGGCACTGGCCTGCATTGAGCTTGTCTCTGGCTTCTTTAGCGGCCATTTCTTCTTGTCTCAAGCGGGTTTTAGGACCCTTGTCGTTGCGATGCAAGGCGGAGCCAATTTGTTGTTTATCAGGGTCACTTAGAGGCTTAGCACCGTGACTTCTGGCTGACATAGCATCATCATCCGAACATCCTAAAGCGCTGGCACTCTCAATGCTTAAACTCTTGGTATGCCTGCTTGCATTCTCATACATACCCTTGAAATGGAACAGCCTAGACCTGTAGTTTTCCTGCTCCTGCTCTAGAGCCCTTACCATTTTCAACTTTCTGAAGAAAACTCTGATTGAGTATACAGCCGAGAACACAGCACGGGAGTCTTTCAACCTGTTGGAGCTAACAGGGGAAGACGAAATGGAAGAGAAATCTATTTTGATTGGTCGGAGAGAAAACAGATAGAGATTGAAAAAAAAAGAAAGAAAAGAAAAAAATTGGAACAGGAAAGCGGAGGAGGAAGAAGCTAGCCCAAATCTTCCATATGATTGTTGGTGGTGGTGTTTTGTTTGAGAAAAATGGTTAGTTTGAGAAAAATGTGTGATGGGTTTTTGGTGTTTGTTTTTGTTTTTGTTAATTTGAGCTTCAGCTGAGCTGGGGTGGGAACGTGGGGTGCATAATGTGAGAAATGTTTAATAGACTTTGATTGAGAACAAATGTCAAATTGTATTTGGGTTTTTTTTTGGGGGACTTTTTTATTTTTATTTTCTCAATTTTAATGGTTGAGGTTTTTATTTGGAGGTCAAAGGAAGAGCTAAAACTCCGGGAACACAAACTTGCATTTTTTTTTTTTCCATGTCTATATTACCAGCTTCTGTCTCTCTGTCTCTCTAAATTAAGTGGATGGTTCTGATTATGGTCGATCATCAAATATAAAAAACAGAGATAGATTTTGTTGCCCCTTGAATGTTGTTTTACTTCCTCCAACAACTTCATGTAAAGGTTCTTTTTTTTTTAACTGCTCTTATTGTCCCATCTGCCACCTGCCCTTATCAAAAGCTGATTATTCGTTTTTTTTTTTTTTTAAAGAAAGAATCTATCGGTAGGAGATCATAAATTCAAAAGTTATTTAGTAAATCAATAAAATTTAAACGTCTTTTTAACTCAGTAAAAATTTATACTGAAATCCATATCACTGAAAATTATTTCATCTTTGTACACTAGTAATGAAAAAGTGTATTCGAATTCAAATAAAGCCAACAAAACTCAACATGTGGTGTACAAAATCCAATTCTACATTATTGGGTTAGATACAGAGTAAATTCCCTTTTTATTTATCATATGTGAGAAAATAATCAATATTGAGGTTACTTTCATTCAAAATTATTTTGACGTTAAAATGAGAGAATAAACAATCGCATTATTAGTATTTTATCTTGGGCATAATCTAGTGGCAATGTTCCAATATCCCAATAATCACAAAAATTACCAAAATACATGGATGTTCTGAGTGGATAACTCAAATCATAAAGCTGTTTTTTATTCACATAAAACATGTTGTCTTTCAATCCTCCACGAACTAGAACTGTAGCACCGCATTATTCCTACCAGTTCATAAATAATATATTAAATAAATTTAATAATTTATAATAATGAAAAAAAAGCAATAAAATAAAATATATAAATATTATAAAAATTTATTAAATGTCTGATTTAGAACATCAATTTTAAAAATAACAATTTAAATTTAAAATTTTCAATATATTGCAAATTATTCCAATTTTCAATTTAACCGAATAAATTGGTAACAGTTTTATTTGTTAGCAACATCCTAATATATTTCTTCATAAATTTTAGTGCTTTCAATCTATTATAGAATCAAATTTTGGAACAAAATCATTATCATTATATTAATAAAACTAAAAATTAAATTAATTT
>QANX01006599.1:57720-119046 GCA_003254975.1 Ochetophila trinervis
TTAATATTATATACATTTATAATATTTTTTATTATTAATAATATATATAACTAATATATATTTTTAATTTTTAGTTTGGATTGTAATACTTTGTTTTAATTTAGATTTTGAATTGTAATATTTTTAATTTGAATTTAATATTGTAGTATTAAAATTAGTTTAAATTTTGAACTATAAAATTAAATTTTAGTCTTGTAGTTATTTTGGACTGTAAAATTAAATGTCGCAGTCTAAACCGTTAAACTAAACCGGACCAAACCGTTAATGAATGGTTTGGTTTGGTTTGGTTTGGTTTGAATTGTGCTAATGATTTGGTTTGGTTTGTTGTTAAGCTAAACCATCATTTATGATTTAGTTTGAATTTTTATAAAAAACCAGACCAAACCAGACCGCGCCCATCCTTAGTTGCGAAATGAATCAGAATCAATCAGACGTCGTCGTCTGCAGTCTACCTTATAATACAAATTACATTCATTGGTGCACATCGCTCGCCACGAAATCTTCTACACAGATTTAAGCTTCCTCCAAAACCAAGCCGGCAAGCCCCAAAAACCGCTTTCTACAACCGCCACTCCCACCAAAGCTTTAAGCGTTTGCAAGCACATTGGGTGAGTGGTACAAGACAAGACTAAGCCTTCCACCACAAAGAAACCACTCAGGATCCGAAACCCAATAATTTCTATTTGTTTATTTTTTTGTTTAATTGAGCGGAATGGAATCCATTAGCGTCCTTATGCCGATCCAAATGAACACTTACCTGGAACAGGAGCTCGAGAAGCGCTTCAACCTCTTGAAGCTCTGGAGTTTCCCGCACAAGACCCAGTTCCTGAAGGAACATTCCAATTCCATCAGGGCCATCGTCGGCAACGCCGCTGCCGGAGCCGACGCCGAGCTTATTGAAACCTTGCCCAACTTGGAAATTGTGTCCAGTTTTAGTGTGGGAATTGATAAGGTTGATTTGAATAAGTGTAGGGAGAAGGGGATTCGGGTTACCAATACCCCCGACGTGTTGACCGATGATGTGGCGGACCTTGCGATCGGCTTGATTCTGGCCGTGCTGAGGAGGTTGTGTGAGAGTGATCGCTATGTCAGAAGTGGCAAGTGGAAAAAAGGGGACTACAAGTTGACTACCAAGGTCTGTTTGGTGTTTTTATTTTTATTTTTTTTCTACTTTGCTTAGCTGATTAGATTTTCATGAATTAGATGTTCTTAATAAGAGTATTAGTTCTGGAAAAAAAAATCCATTTTTTCTTCTTCTTCTTACTTCTTTTTATTTATTTGTTATTTAAATTTTCATAGTCTTGGATTTTGTTGGGCAATCTTATTGCCGTGTTTAGTAATTGTTCGAGAGGTTGGGGGAATACCCAGATCGAGGATTGGTCTGGACTATACTAGCCGGAAGAATTAAAGAGAAAAGAAAAGAAAATATTTGTATAGCACAAGGTTTTTTCTTTTTTGCATGTGTTGGTGTTAAATAACCTAATTTCGGATTAAATATTTTCCAAACAGATAATTTTGGAACCTCGTCCCATAGGATAATTGTGGGCTGGTTGATTGTTTTCCTTCTCGTCTATTCCCAAAAATATGCTTTCAGGATCCTTTAACTATTTTCCAATGTGACTTCCAAAACAGTTTGTGGAATTTCGTTCTCTTTTGTGGACTTTCTCTTGTTAGCATTATTGTAAAATTGCTGTTGCTCCACTATATTTATGGTTGAAATTTGCCCTTCATCCTTTTTCTCATTCAGTAATTCTAGCCAATCAATTTGCAACAAGTTATTATGCCTTTTTGTTAGTTGCTAATGTGTTGCTATTATGGGATTCAAGCTGAAGCTAAGATGCATAAAGGAATTCCTTGGACCCTTTTGTTAAATTTCTTTAGAAACACTTTTTGATAGAACTGCTTTTATGTCTTACAAGAATGGTTTCTTATGGAGTTTCTAATTTCTTACTTAAAATTATCTAGGGTCAGGAAGAGAAATCTATTAAAGGTGCATTATTTTCGTGATAATTAGTGTGTTGTGGAGCGACTAGAATTGTCATTGAGTAGCGATATGAGAGCAGTTTGGCATCTCATAGCCGAATGGATTTGCGTCCATCACTATTCTTGTGTCTCAGGACCGTGTGACATCCATAGATCTCACTGGACTGTTATTGTCTTGTAGTCGCTTTATTCTTTTGACCTTTTCAATCTATAAATTCAAGAGGATATCCTTTCCTCGTTTAATGACTTTATGGCTTCCTTTTTCTCTTGATCAGCAGAAAACCAGCTATCTTGCCTGATGAGATTAAAATTTCATTCTCCAATGAAGTTTTTTTTGAGCGAAGAATAGAAGATATTTTGCTGACTTCAAAGACTATTATGGGAAAAGTTTGATACATGTATAGGCTTCGGCAAATCCTAGCAACTAGTTAACCAGACTGATTCAGCCCAAAACAAAAGGATAGTTAAATTGATTGGATTACTAATTTGCTCTTTTTGTGTGATTAACATCAAGGAAGCTAGTAGAAATTAACGTGGTTAATAGCCCTGTGGAGATATGAATCATATGATGCATGATGATTTGACACGCACACACACACACACATATATATTTGCTTGCTGTGAGTGAAGTCTTCAACAGTAATTTTATTCCCCTTTGTATATAATTATTATTATTATTATTTTCTTTCAGTTCAGTGGTAAAACTGTAGGCATCATAGGAATGGGGAGGATTGGCAAAGGAGTTGCTAAGAGAGCTGAAGCATTTAGTTGCCCGATCAGTTACTACTCCAGATCAGAAAAACCGGATTTGAATTACAAATACTATCAAAGTGTTGTGGAGCTGGCTTCCAACTGTGACATTTTGGTGGTTGCATGCCCTCTAACCCAAGAGACGCGCCACATTATCAATCGAGAAGTCATAAATGCATTGGGTCCAAAGGGTGTACTCATCAACATAGGAAGAGGTCCTCATGTCGATGAACCTGAGCTGGTGTTGGCGCTGGTGGAAGGGCGATTAGGTGGGGCAGGGCTTGATGTTTATGAAAATGAACCAGAAGTACCTGAGGAGCTGTTTGGTCTGGAAAATGTAGTCCTCTTGCCTCACGTAGGGAGTGGCACTATCGAAACTCGCAAAGCCATGGCTGACCTGGTGATCAATAACCTGGAGGCTCATTTTCTGAAGAAGCCACTATTGACTCCTGTGATCTAGTAGTAGTTGTTTGCCATGTCAAATATAAGATATGATTGGAGGCTTTATCTTATATATTCTCAAGTATTTAAAAAGTTCATTGTTTACAGAACTTTGCAAAAGTCCGTATGAAACTACTTTGTTAATATCTATCTGCATTTAAATCCTGAACCTGTTTCCTGGCGCCTCAAAATCAACAATAGCAAGGGCTTATGCAGGAGATTCATGGATCTCTCATCCAATTCCAACCCAACAAAGAAATGTTTTCCAAATGATTACATTGATAATATCTATCTGATTTCCCATATTTCATGAGCAGGGAAGGTCCTGTTTATTGAATGTAAAAGGTATTTAATTAGGGAATTATCTCTATTGAGACTCCTTTATATGGTGTTTCACCAATGCCTACTAGTTAATAACCAAATGTTGCACAAAAAATGGTAATATACCAGAGGTAATACTATGTGAAACTCATTTAGAAGACTACTTCTAAACATCAAAAACACAACGCACATTGACGCTGACTGAAAAGGGTCCTTAAAGATCACTTAGAAATTAGAATACACCTCCAAGTTTGCCGTTGCTTTGGGATTTGGGTTTAGTTAGACATGGAAAACATAGGCGTTCTGATGACGTGCTCGATGTTCGATTACCTCGAACAAGAGCTCCAGAAGCGCTTCAAGCTCTGGCACTATTCTTCAACCCACGAATTCTTCGAACACAACGCGCATTCAATCCGAGCCGTGGTGGGAAACACCAAAGTTGGCGCCGACGCCGAGCTTATCGATTCGTTGCTTAAGTTGGAGATCGTAGCGAGCTACAGTGTGGGGTTGGATAAGATTGACTTGAGAAAATGCGAGGAAAAGGGGATTAGGGTTACCAACACCCCCGACGTGCTGACCGACGATGTCGCCGACATTGCAATCGGATTGATGCTGGCGGTTTTGAGGAGGATTTGTGTCTGCGATGGGTTTGTGAGAAGTGGGTCGTGGAAGAAAGGCGATTTTGGATTGACTTCAAAGGTTTTGTTTTTCCATTTCCAAATTTTGTTTTTGTCTTTTACATTTTTTTTAGTTATTTATACCATGAAAACTCTTCCAGTTGAGTGGAAAATCAGTCGGAATTGTTGGGTTAGGTAGAATTGGTTCGGCCATTGCAAAGAGAGCTGAAGCATTTGGCTGCCCAATAAGCTATTACTCCAGAACAGAGAAACCTCACACAAACTACAAGTACTACTCCAACATCATCGACTTGGCAGCAAATTCTGAAATCCTTGTTATATCATGCGCTTTGACAGAAGAAACCCACCACATTGTCAACCGAGAAGTCATCAATGCATTGGGTCCCAGAGGCATTCTCATCAACATTGGAAGAGGCTTACATGTTGATGAACCGGAGCTTGTTTCTGCTCTAATGGAAGGCCGGCTAGGTGGGGCTGGGTTTGATGTGTTTGAGAATGAACCAGAGGTTCCTGAACAGCTGTTTGAGCTGGAAAATGTGGTACTTTTACCTCATGTTGGTAGTGATACTGTGGAAACTAGCAAAGCTATGGCAGACCTTGTCATCCAAAACTTGGAGGCATTCTTTCTAAGCAACCCACTCTTAACGCCTGTCGTCTGATTTTTGTTAGATGGTTATGTGCTCAATGGGACTGACTGAACTTGGGCAGGCGTTTGAGTTTCCATTAGGAGGAAATTTTCACCAATCTCAAATTCTATGTGTTCTAGAAGAGTCTTCTATCTTTAATTTACTTACTCAAATTAGTTCCTTTTTGGGTTTTTTGTTTATTTTTCACGACGGAAATGATACGGTGGTAAATTGCAAGAGAACTATTTTAGCCATATTTAGTGGGTTTAAATTGTGTTCTATTTTAGCCGTATGGTAAATTGTAAGATACTGCATTTCTTTTTCACCTTCATTAGCCATTCATAGGTGCTAAACCGCACTAAAGAAGATAAAGTAATTTCATAGGGATGACACCGTGAAGATGTTAAGTTTCATAAATAAATACAACATTTACAAAAGGAGGAGATTATAAAATGACCCTAGAAAAGCTTGTCAAAGCTCTTGTACACAAAAGAAACTCCCACGTGGCCATTTGTGTATTCTTTCTGCAGTCCACGCAACCACCAATCGGTTGAGGGAAAAAACAGAGAAAAAAAGATAAGACAGGGCACTTTTCTACCCTCGTTCTCTTCACCTTTCTTTTCAACCAAACACTGTCTCTGAGTCATGGAGAGGAAGACGAAGCCCCCTTGAAGATTAAAAAACTAAGAGTCTCCAACGTAAAATAGATGAAAGTTCCTTTTGAATGAGTGAAGAAACACCCAAAATTTGAACCCACCACACATTGCCAACCACAACCATATTTCTTGTCAAACTCCTATATAATTTTTTAAAGAACCAAGAGAGAGTTTAGCTATGAAATATAAATAAACAGCAATAGGGAAACACTCTGTGCCAAAACATTAGAGAGGGAAAAAAGAAAAAAGAAAAAAAAAAGTGAACCTTTTTAATATGGGCAGCTATAGATCTGCAGTCAAAAACATCATAGATATCCAAAGCCTGAGAAGCAAACGCCATGGCATGCATCTGCATCTTAACAGGCATGTCGGTGTCCTCTATCAAAGCCTTGCCTTCCAACATCTTTTTCTTTGTGAGGGAAACCAAAAAGCCAAGAGAGGGAATTTCTTTTTCTATTCTTTTTTTGGTGAATTGAACTCTAATCTTGAAAGATCTAGAAAAGATTCTATAGAATAAATGCGTTCCTAATCCTAAATGTGTTAATCAGAGGTAGGAGGAAACAAAACGGGGTTAATAAAAGGAGGGCAAGGAGGCCTATCTTTTGGGACAAAAATCCTTAATGCAATTTGAAGATGGCACGTTGTTCAATCAAATTTTGTTTTGTTGTGCTTTTTTCTCCTCACTTTAGGGGCTCTGAGGGAGCTTTCCAACGCGTTTAACTTTATTATATAAATGATGAGTATCTTAGACTCTCTCTCACTTTAGTCACGCTCATCAGGATAAAGCTGGTGTGGCTATTATTCAGCCAAAGAACTTTTTTTTTTTTGGGTGAAATTATTCAGCCAAAGAACTTGTTGCCAAATTACTTACCTGTGGAAATTTTTTCTTTTACCTCTAAGTGTTGAATGCGGGGATTCACGGGTGTACCATATATCCATATATCTGCCCCTATGACTTCCTTCTGAATCTGAACCACGTTTCTGTGCTTTCTCTAATTTAGAGACCAAGCTATTTTTTATAATTCTATTTTTTTAGGCATCTTTGGAAGCCAAGAAACACAGAGAAAAAGGTTTTTACTTCTTTTTTTTTTTTTGGCTTTTTTTAAATTTGAAATCTGGCATAGTTTAAGCCTTGAAATGCTACTGCTTTTTCTTGTATTTTCATAAAAAATAAGGAAAAAAATAAAAACAGATTGAATTGTATATAACTAGTGTCCAGCATCCCTTATATGGTTAAATGAAGTGATGGTGAGTTTTATTCGATGATGCTATTATTGCATACTTTGTTTTACCAAAAATTAAAATGACTTTGTGTTGCATTCGTGCACGTTTAAATGTCCATCTATTCCAAACATGCAAATATAGTAGTGTACAAGTGAATTCCTTTCAGATTTTGAAATTGTAGTTTCATTATTTCAGCAACGTCTTGAATGTCCCAAACATAGTAAGAACCATCTATATGTGATTTTCATTCAGATTTTGGAATTATAATTTCTTTTTTTTGCTGAAATTAAGTTTTCAATTTTTTTTTGGTGAATTGAAATTTGGTTTTCATCTTTATTAATTAACGTTGTATGAAAAAATGATGTTGTATATTGCATATTTTGTCGTGCTGAATACAATCCATATGCGTTTTCAGTATCCAAGAAAGAAAGCAAGCCATTCCTCTCTCTCTAAAACACACTAAGATTCTAACCTTACACATCAATTATTAATTATACCTTTTATTTTTTATATAATGTATATTGGAGATGGGGTTTCAAACTTAATAATATCCAAAAAAAAAAAAAGATGTGCGAACAAAAACTTTGGTTATACCTTTTCACACCGACTCAAATTAGTTTTTTTTTTTTTTTTTTTTTTNAGTATTATTAAGTGCTACAAACACTAAAATATTTAACAAATGACATGTGTTAATATATTATTGATTGTCATATACATATAATTTAAATATGGATAAATAAATTTTATATGAATAAGTAAACTCTTAAATTTGATAAAAGTTCAAATGAATATTTTGGTAATTAAATTTAATGAAAATTTTGGTAACTCTAAAATTATTTAATATATTGTAGTAGTGCACATGTCATTTTTGAATAAAGCAAAATCTAATATTTAGGAAAACTTACAATAGTAAGTGCTGTATTTTGTACTTTTTCCGAGTCCACTTGTCTAATTTCTTAAATTACAGTAAAAAGGAATTAGATGCATTAAGTCAATAGTTATAATTCAAAGAAAAAAAAAAAGAGATAAGGAAAATACTTTGCTCTCATTTGTCACTTCAAAGAAACAATAAAACACCACAATAAAGTTAATCATTTTACAATGCCTAAAATATCTTTAAAAAAAAGACAAAGAAAAAGAAAAACAATAGTCTTTGCATAATCTAATACCGTCACAAATATGATTCTTTGGGGTCTATTTTATGGAAAATATTTGTTATACGAGATATTATAATACAACTCACAATAAAATACCAAAAAAAAAAAAAAAATCGCAGATAGGAAAAGACGAAGATGATGATTGTCATTTAGCATGTTCCAGCAAAGATATCACAATAAACACAAGCAGGGTGGGAGTACCCAACAAATAAAAATATACTAAAAAACTCAGAATCTAATTAGGTAGTTCGTCAAAACTCAATCAAAGAAAATAATAATGCCACCATTAAGTTTAAGAGACCCAATTCATATTCTCACACCCATAATTGTCAATAATATATTTAATTTAAACATATATTATTTTTACGCTCTGCCGACACTTGCCTAAAAAAGCCAAGGTCCGGTACCCTCCGAGCCTTGTCTATATTATCTTTTGCCTTTGGCTCTCAACAAAGAGTGGCCTCATTTACCTGCCCACTAGTGGTCCTTTTCAATTTTCAAAACAGAGAAACAGACAAGTACCCCTCTCTGTTTGGAAACAGAGACAGAAACAGAAACAGAGAGAAACAGAGACTGAACTCTCTGTTTTTTGGTTCTGCATTTGCTGTGGTGGTAGAGGTAGACCCAGTTGTCCAAAAAATTCATTCTCCAAAAGGGTGTGTTTGGAGTTGAATTCCTCAAAACATTGTTGAGAAAAAATGATGATTTCGGCAAAGTCAGAGTCGGATATCACGAGCCTAGCTCCATCCTCGCCTTCAAGGTCACCAAAACGCCCTGTATACTACGTGCAGAGCCCTTCGAGGGACTCTCACGATGGAGACAAGTCATCGTCAATTCAAGCCACGTCGATCTACAACAACAGCCCCATTGAGTCCCCGTCACACCCGTCTTCCGGCAGGCACTCGAGAAACTCGTCGGGGAGTCGGTTCTCGGGGATTTTCAGGTCGTCTTCCGGGAGGAAAGGAAGCAGGAAGCAGAGAAACGACAAGGGTTGGCCGGAGTGCAAGGTGATATTAGAAGAAGGGTCGTACGATGATGTTCATCAGGATGAGGGGTTTTCGCGCCGAATGCAGGTCTTGATTGCTTTGCTAAGTTTTGTGATGCTCTTCACTGTGTTTTGCTTGATTATATGGGGCGCTAGCCGGCCTTTCAAAGC
Source organism: Ochetophila trinervis (assembly GCA_003254975.1). Taxonomy (NCBI): domain Eukaryota; kingdom Viridiplantae; phylum Streptophyta; class Magnoliopsida; order Rosales; family Rhamnaceae; genus Ochetophila; species Ochetophila trinervis. The sequence continues at coordinate 66,673 of QANX01006599.1, forward strand.
TGAGATTACTGTCAAGGTATGGATGTGTATAATGTTTGGTAATCAACATTTGTTTCTAAAAAATTACATCTGGCAATTCCAACATGAAGCAGGATGTCAAAAAGTTCATGTTTTTGAGTATGCAACGTTTGTATTTCAAGTTAGATAAATAATCCAGCGCCACCGTTCGAGGTCAACCAGAATTTAGTTATATTTTTTAACTATATGGAAATTTTAGATAAAATGCATACAGTATATATATGAAGCTGCAAAGGGTATGAGAAGTTAATCTGGTTTGCTGTTGCCACTGCCTGTTCTAATTTTTTTTTTTTTTTTTAATTTACATATTTGACATCCATATATAGTGGCTGGATGGGGAAGTTTTGGCCATTGATTTGTTTGAGCGATATATAAGGTGTAGCTGATATTAGGGGTCTCAAATGTATGCTTTTAGCAAAGTTTGGAATATAATCATTCACTTTTGTGACCCTTGCGATTCATTGCTTAATAAAAGCAAAAGCTGCAAAGCTCAGTTCTCCTTTAGCTTGGCTAGTGCAACTTTGTTCCTAATTTCTCTGTCAAGAAAATGAAAAGAAAGCTTGAAAACTGATTAATTAAGAAAGGAATATTTGATTTGATGTAATCCTTGTATGTAGAGCTTGGCTGTGCATAACTTCTATGTTGGAGAGGGCTCAGACTTCACAGGGGTCCCAACAAAGATGCTAACGGTGAATGGGTCACTCAGACTGAGCGTCTACAACCCGGCAACTATATTTGGTATCCATGTTAGCTCCACAACTATCAATCTTGTTTTCTCGGAAATCTCAGTGGCAACTGGTCAGGTAAGGACTCAGGACTCAGGAATCATGAATTCCTTCTTCTCTCTTTGAAATCTCCACCACCACTACTATATATACCAAATTCTAGCTATGCCAATTTTGATTATATTATTATTTTGTAAGTGAAAAGAATAATTAAAGATAATAAAACTGAGTTTGATGGAAAATGGCATGCAGTTGAAGAAATATTATCAACCAAGGAAGAGCAAGAGAAGCGTAGAGGTGAACTTGAAAGGAGTAAAGGTTCCACTGTATGGAGCAGGATCGAGCTTGGTGTACTCGCAGAATGGTAGGGCTGTGGTTCCATTGAGGTTGATGATGGAGATCAAGTCGAGAGGGAATGTGGTGGGAAAGTTGGTGAGGACGAAGCACAGGAGGCAAATCTCTTGCCCTTTAACCATTGATACCCTTAGCACCAAACCTATCAAGTTCAAGAAGAATTCATGCACTTATGCCTGAACATACACACAGCTTAATTTTCTCCAATACCAGTTTTACTTTTTCACAGATTGCAGATCTCTGTGCTTGAAGATAAAGAAGTCAAATGTGCATGCGTATGCATTGGGCTTGTTATAGTTTGCTTGCTCTTTTTCGAGGCTTAATTTTCAAATAAGGATTTTGTACAGAGAGAAATTTGAATAAATGAGAGTGAATGCGGATATGTATGAATTTTGATAAAACTTCGGAATGGATCTCAATTGTTATGGTTTTATTTTTATTTCTTTCGCAATATACATATACAGAAAGAAAATTAAAAGTAGATATAATAACCAAATAAATAATTGATTAGTAAAAGTCAAAGGTCCTTCCAACCGCGGGTTATAGTAAGTTCAGTGGGGCAATGGATGAATTGACCCCTGTTAGATATGTGTTTTTACTTTTATTTTTTAATAATAGAAAGAATAATAGAAGTTTCCTTCTTTTTTTTTTTTTTTTAATCTTTATCTTTCTGGGACATCGGAACTCCAGTTGAATATACTAAATAAATAGGTAATTTCTTTTAATAATAAATATGTAAATTAAATAGGTAAATTACTTATGAGACCAATTACTTTTTTTTTAGGTTAACAGGTAAAGTTACTTATTTTTGTTAATTATTTTTTCATATTAAATAGGTAAATTAATTATAAGACCAATTTAAGGAAGATAATTTGACGAAATGTTCATACAAGGTATAGTCTAAATATAAGGCAAACTATCTAATTAATTAATGGAATGTTCATATAAGGAACATCTCTTTTAAAAAATATAAAAAATAAATAAATACAAGGATCATCCTAATAAATATTCGGTGAATAACTAATTACAAATTATAGTTGTTAAAAATATGGCCTTCCACTAGTTTGAGAAACCGATTGCTTGTTTTACTTTTTCATCTGTTTCTCCAATACTAATAAATATATATACGTAGTAATTTTACAATGAAAATACTTTTATTTTATTAAAATAAAAATTATCATTAAAAATATATTTTTAGTAACAAATTTAAAAATATAATATTTTTATATTTATTATTAAAAATATATTTGTAGTAACAATTTTTATTTTAATAAAATAAAAATATTTTTATTATAAAATTTATATATATATATATGTATATTGCTGAGAATCTCCAATACTAATATATGTGAAAAGGTATGAACTTGCTTAAATCCGATAGTGATAGTATGTATGTTCTATCATCTATTGTGCCCAAAAAGTTCACATGACCATGCCCACAATCTTGCTTTCGAAATAAAAAATACTGTTTTTTTAAATAAAGAAATTTGAAAATAAAATAAAAATAGAAAGGAAAATAAAGTGTTTTATTATTATTATTTTTATTTTTATATATTGAAATTGAAGAGAAAATAGAGTTACAGCATCAATCGAGGCAATCAAAAAGGAGGTCCAAATCTATCTTTTACCTGCAAAATCTGACTCGACTAGTTTACTATAATTGTTATCTTCCTGTTTATGTTTACACTGACCCCAGATTAATCTTTTCTTACAGTAAAGATCAGCTCTTTGATATCGAACACCCTTAAACTCAAATCCATATAATTCAGCGCACAGATCTCATTCGAGATCCAAAAGTTGTCAACTTTCCTCTGCAAATTCTCAGAAAAACCACAGCCTTCCAGTGCTTCCCACCATGTTCAGAACAAAACCCCCTTCAAGATTCGTCTTTTTCACCCTCATCCTTCTCCTATTGCTGAATCTTTTCACCTCCATCAGAGCTTTCGAGCCCTCCACAAATGAAAATGATGATGAGGATTCAGAGGGTATTGAAGAATTGTTAGCATTGGATGAAGAAGTAGAACGGGAAGAAGATCAAGGAGGGATTGATTTGAGGTCCTCAGAGGCACAAGTCTTGAGCAGAGCCCAAAGAATTGTCCTTGAACTTAGCAGTGATAATACCAAGAAGGCCATTGATGACAATGAGTTTGTTCTGGTTCTGGGATATGCCCCTTGGTGTCCGAGGAGTGCTGAGCTCATGCCTCAGTTTGCTGAGGCTGCAACTTCACTCAGGGAATTGGGGATTCCCCTTTTGATGGCAAAGCTTGATGCCGAGCGCTACCCGAAAGCCGCCTCTTTTCTTGAGATTAAAGGGTTTCCCACTCTGCTTCTTTTTGTCAATGGCACTTCTCAAGTGTACAATGGTGGATTTTCTGCGTAAGTAATTTTTTTTTTAATGAATTTAAAACTATAATTGAATTCCCAATAGTTTATGTTAACCAATTGGGTAGGATTTATGGATCAAAAAATCTATCCTTTAATTATTTTACGAACTTGGATTTTGTATTGCCTTTTAATCTCTGTATTATTACGTGTGTCCTTGTCCTTTTCTAAATGGTGTATCAAGTTATTATTCTGTGTCAAACAAGTAATTATCTTGAATGATTTTGTGGTCTGTATAATTGTCTCGAGGTTTTTGGATCAATTGTTTGTCTTTGTGGGTGTTTATATGGGTTGGATTTTGTTTCAGGGAAGAAATAGTAATATGGGCAAGGAAAAAGACCGGTGTACCTGTTATTAGAATAAGCTCCGTGAAAGAGGCAGAAGAATTTATCAAGAAATACCATACATATGTAGTCGGTTTCTTTGAAAAATTTGAGGTATGTGATACAAATTGCTTAATGAATTTGCTCGATGTCAGTGTTCTAGTAACCTTATTTTGAAATTCTTCACTTTAGTATTCCTGCAAAAATCTGGGCTCTGTTGTTTTTCCAGTATTTTATGAAGTCAAAATGTTTTTCTTGCAAATAAATTATTCTATGGCTTTCTTTTATTTTCTTAAGAAATTATATGTTGGCAAGTCTGTCTAGTTATGCACACTTTGACATTAGATGAAGACAGCACGCGAGTCCAAGCTTTCATTTCTCAGCTTGCCAAGTCTTTTCCATGTTTGCTTAGTGTTACTTGTATTTCGTAAATGTTTTGCTCCTTACAATATCACCACCAAAAATAGGATTTTCTTATTTTTAGCTTCAATTTTGTTGATACATTACACTGGAGAGCTTATTGGTGTACCATTAAACTTTCTCAGGGTCCAGAATATAAAGAATTTGTTAAAACAGCCACTGCTGACAATGAAATCCAGTTTATTGAAGTAAGCAACATTGAGGTTGCCAATGTTCTCTTCCCAAATATTGAACCTACCAATCTTTTCTTTGGAATTGTTAAAAGTGAGCCAGAAAGATACACTGCATATGGTAAGTTGGTAAATATGGTTAATGTTTATGCAATTGGTAATTCATTATGGAAAGTCTTGATCAATGCGTAGTTCAATCTCTTTAACCTTGCAATTACTTGTAGGTTTTATATTTCATATTCTGCTAGGTAAAAAATTTCATTTCTTGCTCTGGCCGGTAATGTGACAATTGTGTGTTTCTATTGGTTTGCTTTAGCAAACTACTGTACGAGACTTGTTTTTTGTGTTTTTGGAATTATAATCCTGAATGATGCTTGGGGTTTCACATCTCTATAAAATTTCAGTAGTCAGCCAGAATTATTGACGATGAGCAATGGATTTGTTACGTTTTGCAGAAGGGATCTTTGAAATGGAGACACTATTGCAGTTTTTGGACTATAACAAGTTTCCGCTGGTTACCAAACTGACAGATACAAATTCTGTTAGAGTTTACTCCAGTCCTATTAAACTTCAGGTTGCTGAAACAAACCATGTATCAGTTGTTTTTTCAAATTTTGCTGTGCTCTGCTTTTCTTTATTTAGTTATTTCAAATATTAATTATCATGTTCCTTTTGGTAAATCAGAAGGTGAATTTTTATGTTCAGTAGTCAGAAAATGGAGATGAAAAACACCATAAATAAAAAACTCCACAATTCTACATAATGGTTTAAAGCTTTTCTCTTGCCTGCCACATATTTTACTTACTACAGTGTTTGTCTTGTCTTGCTAAAAGTGAGATGTTGCATAGTTGACTCCTTAGAGAGGCTTGAAAGTGAAAATTTTCCATGATCTCCATTTTGTATTAAAGAAGCTATCATAATTGACATGATGAGATTAAAAGGTTAGTTAAGATAGTAAGAGAATTCAGGAATGAAAGGTGCTTGGTTTTTCTTCCATCATTCTAGAATGAGCACAGTTCTAGTGTGGCAATCTAAGCTGGTTAGCAGTCAATGTAAACTTCCTATCTTTCTTGCTTATGTGAAGTACAAAGTTATCTAAATACTTGTTTCCATGGTTTTCCAGGTTACTGTTTTTGCAGAGGTGGATAAATTCAATAAACTTCTTAAGCCTCTCCAAGATGTTGCAAGAAAATTCAAGTCGAAGGTACTTGCTAGGACAAAATATTGTAGAAGCAATCAGGAAACTTTTAGCATAATGTATTTTCCTAATACCCTCATTTGGTGCAGGTAATGTTTATATATATTGACATTACGAATGAAAACCTTGCAAAGCCCTTCTTAACTTTGTTTGGGCTTGAAGAATCAAAGAAGACTGTGGTTAGTCCCAATTACCAACTACTTGTTTACTATGAATTTCACTTCCCTCAAATTATCTTCTTCTGAGGCTAGGAATTGATGCTATTCTTTGTTTTGTGTTCCTAATAGGTGACTGGTTTTGATAACAAAGTCAACTCAAAGTTTTTGCTGGAGTCAGATCCAACACCAAGTAACATAGAAGTGATAATCCTTTTCCATTAGATTTTTCCTTATGAAGAAACATGTACTTGCATGACTTATGTGTATTTACAATGTACTTTTATAGGAGTTTGGCTCTGGACTTCTGCATGGTACTCTGTCACCGTACTATAAGTCACAGCCAATACCTGATAATGTGAGTTTTCTTTTACCCTTGATCAAGCTTTTTAGTCAGAACCACAATCCAATTATTCTTTTTGGTTCCTATTTGCATTTGTGATTGTGGAATAAATGTTAGATAATCAGATTCTCCATGGGAATATTCCATTCTGTATGAGGCAAAAGAAAGAAACTTCACTAATTGAAGTCCTACTTCAGCATAAATAAGAAATGATATTCTTATGTTAGATTGTTCCCCAAATCCAACAAATTTGCAATCCTGAAATTATCGTTATGATTCTGCTTATTGCAGAAAGATGCAAGCATCCAGGTCATTGTGGGAAAAACATTCGATGATTTGGTTTTGAGCAGTCCCAAGAATGTTCTTCTTGAGGTATGCATATTCTTCTACCTTTTGTTTTGTTTTGTTTTTGTTTCATTTTTTCCTTTTTTTGTTTTTGTTTGTCGCTGCTGATATATGAAGTCGTTGACTTTTTCACTATTGTCAAACAGGTGTTTACACCGTGGTGCATCAATTGTGAGGCCACTAGTAAACAAGTTGAGAAGTTGGCTAAGCACTTCAAAGGTTTGGATACTCTAGTCTTTGGAAGATTTGATGCTTCCTTAAATGAACATCCAAAATTGCAAGTGAGTATTGAATAATTTTGGAATCATAGTTTTGTTGTAATTGTGTGAAAATGACCTAGCTTATTTTTTTTTTTTTTTTTTTTTTTTTTACAACTGAAATTAATAAATCATTTGGGAACTCAAATCGACTTGTTACGATATTGTTTGTGCCTTTTTCCAATGCAGGTAGATGATTATCCAACGCTCTTGTTTTACTCAGCTACTGATAAAGCAAATCCGGTAAGTTTATAACTAGTTACACAGTTTTCTGTGTTGTAATTTGCTGGTATTCCTTATAAATCTGATACAAGTAATATTTTCTACCATGCAGATTAAACTTTCTACAAAATCGAGCTTGAAGGACCTGGGAGGTTCTATCAACAAACTCTTGAAAGCAAAAGATAAAGTCACAAAAGATGAATTATAGTATAGATTACTATACTGATATATATATATATATATATATAGACACACTCAGAAAATAGAGGTAAGAAGAATGACTAAATTAATTCTATTCACAAGAGTTCTAGCAGAAATTTTTCGTGACTTGATCAAAGGAAGCCCAACATGGTTGAGGAGTTTTTATTTGTACGGCCATGATCAAGGCTCTCCATTAAAGTATTATATCCATTACATTGTCTCTCTCTGTCTCCTCCATGAAAGTGGATAATATCCTTTGCTGTATTATTGATTAATTAACCAATTACATGCTTAATTATAAATTTGCATTTTTACCAAAGTTTTCAGGAAGCTCATCAATTTATTTTCCATGTTAAAAAAACAATTTAAACAATTTATTACAATGCCGAAAATAGAAACCATTATTTCCTAAGAATGAGAAGTACCAAATATGAAGAAAAAGGGCAAGGATAAAGAGTTGAGAAGTGAACCTTTTCTGAGTCAGTTTCATGCTTGTCAAATTTGAGGAACCAGATCATGAATGTGCATGAAGTTAATCAAAATATTCAACTATCAACTGACATTCCAGTACAGATAGCAATAACTCGAATCTAATAGTCAATGGCCTAAGAAGCTAAGGAATCCAATATCCAATATCAACTGTGAGAATTAGCAGGGTTGACTGAAGTGAGGAAGAAGGGATAAAAGTTTCAGGACTAGGGTTTTATTTATATTTGCATATATTCTTAAAACCCATATACTCCTTGTGTTCAATCTTTCCAACCATTCTGGCTACGCCAACCCCACCTGTTTAGAAACAATCAAAAAACCACCCATTATTTCCTTTGTTAAAGAAAGGCAAGAAACGGCTCTAGTTTATAATGCATCATCTTACATTACCTAGTGATATTGCACTGACGAAGATCGTTATTGACAAAATGAAGATAATTAAAGAAGCTCGTCCTATGATCTTGATCACCTTGTTTACTCCAAATTGCCCTGCAATGGCAGAAATGGTAGCCACCGCAATAAAGTAGAGAGCTGCACAAATTTAAAATTATTAAAACCAAAGTTTACATCAATTTGCAAATTGGATGGATGATTAAAGAGGAGCTGTACCATAGGGAATTGGAAATCGTTTTAGGAGGTAGTATTCAATCACAGACATAGATGAAGAAAATGTCATGGCAAATGTGGCTGTGGCACTTGACACCTGCATGGAATTTCTCACTCCATTATTCTAGTTTCCATGAATATATATATAAAGTTTTTCTTCCTTTTTTTTTTCATTGTTTTTAGTGAAATACGAATTATAAAAAAAAAATAAAAGAGTGAGAAATGGACCTGAGGAGGGATTCCCATTTCCAGGAAAAGAGGACCCATCTCACTCCATTATTCTAGTTTCCATGAATATATATATAAAGTTTTTCTTCCTTTTTTTTTTTCATTGTTTTTAGTGAAATACGAATTATAAAAAAAAAATAAAAGAGTGAGAAATGGACCTGAGGAGGGATTCCCATTTCCAGGAAAAGAGGACCCAGAATAAATCCTCCACCAAGACCAAGCAATCCACCAACAATACCAGCTATTATGCCAAACCCACAATAAAGAATCAGTTTGTAGACACGCAGGGTTTTTCCTGTTTCTCCTCTGGATGCAATCACTCTGCGTCCTGTGTATATGTTAATTGCTTCATACAAAGTTGCTCCACCAGTCACTGGGATCTGTAAACACACAAAAATTAAACACAACCCTATAGCTAGCTCATTCTGAACCCTCTTCTTTGTTCTGATGGATCAAAATTCAAATTTCCATCAGGTTGGAAGACTGATATAGTTGAAAAAAAAATTAAATAATTTTTTTTTCTTGAGCTAAGGGGGTGCAAAAGGTACCTGCAAGAAATTTACTACCCAATATAGCGCTGAACAAGTTCTTGTGTAATTCTGCAGCAATGAATGAGTCCTATCAGTACTGTTTCACATTGTGTAAAAACAGAGGAGACTTTGAAATTGTAAATCGCAGAAACATAAACCTCTTGGTAAAAAAAACCTTAGCAATTTGCAGGGCAAGTACTAGGACCCAAACAACAACAACAAGTCCAAGTTCCTTCCAATAGATATTCTCAAGAACAGAAACCTGGGGAAGTAAAAGAATGTCAGCCCACAAAACTATTCCTCAAGCACATTGAGGCTGCAATGTTTTATTGTACCTTTTTTCTTTTGGATAACTTGGTTTCTGTTGAAGTGCCACTATTTAGACCTCTTGTTGTGGGATTGTATTCAACATCTTCATTAGCAGGATCTGATTAAAGGGCATATTAGCCTGGATAAGAGTTCTTATAGTAAACAATTGTCTGAACAGGTAGGGACTCTACTGGAAAAAAAGAAATTAATTCAGGATGATCAAACTCACTATTTGATTGCAAGCGCCTAGCAGCCTCCTGGAAAACACAAAAAGCAGTGAGAATAGTGGCAGGGACTGAGTTAAGCATATTAGAGTAAAAAAAAAAAAAAAAAATTAAATAAATAAATACATCTAAGAGAGACTACCTTTTTGGTTATTGTTTCCTTTTTCCATGTTTCAATACCTTTCAAAAACGCCTTAGTTGCTGTGGCTGCAGATCATGGTGAAGCACATAAGGAAGTTGTCCAGCATGAGGAAAAAAATAATAATAATAATAAGTAAAATTTAAATGAAAGGAAATAGTTACTGAGTAAGATAAGAATTAGCAAGACTGTGATCATCCAGTCAGCAAAAACCACGTTGAAAGCAACTCCAATACTGATCCCAAGCATCAGCATGGGTTGAAATAAGAGTGCCAGGTCATAATCAATTATGGGTAATTCAAGTGTTGGATGCCTTTGCCTTAAATTGTAGAAAACAGTAGCACCAGCTCCACCCATGATCATACCTGACCCAAAAAAAAAAAAAAAAAGAAGCTCTCAAAAAATGTTGCCTTAGAGTTTTGTTTTTAACAGATATGCAAAGGGCAAATAGTTTTGGATATCAAATCATGAATAGTAAGTAAATTATACAACATATTAAATAAATATCTACATGACAGAACCTTTTATCAAATTCAAATTAGAGCTTTTGAGAGTAAATTAATTACTTACACTTGGATAGTGCTGTTGATGATTTCTCATCGAACCCAATAATCAGGGTGAGCATTGGCACAAAAATGCCACCCCCACCAACTCCTCCAACACTCCCAAATGCTGCACCTAGGAATCCAATTATCGTTCCCACCACAATTCTCCACCCAAATTCCAATTCCTGTAAGCCAACTTTCTAAACCATTAGTACGTAGTATGGATTTTGTATAGATTATGAAGCATGCACTTTCCAACCAAGATGTTTCAAGTTCTGTTTCTCTTTTTGGTTCTCAGTTGTTTTTGAGTACTTTGTAGAGTGCTTAATTTGGACGCTTTGGTTGGCCATTAACTAAAATTTTAGTTTCTGGTTTTAAACCAAAAAGCTAATAAAAAATTGATTTGCTTTTCTGTTTTCAAAAGTAGAATACAAGTGTAAAGGACATGGTCAGGAACTATAAAAATATTTGAGACTCGGTGATATAGTTTTGTAGAGAGGGAATCTCTCGAATAGTTCATATAAAAAAAACCATTCTTAATTAGGATTTTTTCAACAGTCAAACAGTGTATATATATATATATTTAATATGCATATAAAATATGTAAAAAGCTAATCTAGAATCACATGAAGCCATTAATCCAAATAAAAATAGCAAACCCATGAGCGACATGCAATGAAACTTTTAACTTACAGGCCAAACATGTTTATAACCCAATCGTACTCCCGACTGCCAAAAGAAGTTTGAAACTCTGATTACAAAATTTGGTTCAACATCTTCTGTTCCATCGCAACATGAGGATTCTTCTTCCTTAGTATTTTTTTCCGCTTTCACAAATACTGAACCCACAACAAGTGTACCAATCAGAGCAATTCCAAACAACCTCATGTCCCACCATTTTGTTCCACTACTCCAAGCCATCTGAAAAATGATTTTCCTGAAGTTTCTGCACCAAATTAGCTCGTAAAACAAAACGAAATTGATCAAAAACTCAGATTTGAACAAAACCCATTTCTTATATAGAATTATACTCCACTACTGCTCAGAGTTATCTTCAACTATACTCTGAGTTGAACCAGAATATTTGGTAGTCCAAATCCAGAAACAGGAAGGTGTGAAAGTAAAGGACATCGTACATGCATACACGTGAAAGAGCGAGTTCGATCGGACTGAGTTGAGTCGACCAGGAAGTTCAGCAGAAATGGGCGCCAATGAGTCGGTGCAAACTAACTGTCAGGGCGGCTAGCTCTTCGTTATCTATCAAATTACCAATCACTCTTCCTTTTTTTCTTTTTTCTTTCTTATTCTACTTGTCAATTCTCTTTTACTTTCAATCAAGCCTCTGTTTGTGTTTTCTTCTGCTTTTCACTAAATTATTCCTTTCACTCCATTCGTCGAAACGCGAACCCGCTTTTGTAAACAGAATAGTTATTTCGAATTAAACAAAAACTTGTACATTTATTAATCGTGCTAACTTGCTTAATTTCTTTTCAAAAAATAATTTACTTTTTTACAAAAAAATTATTATGAAATGTGGAAATGAATTTTTAGCTTATTACATATATGCATATTGTATCGATATTCAAGTTACGTCAAAGATATACTTATTAAATTTATTTTTTGCTTTTGAAATAATTGGCAATTTAACAATATAGACCTGCCGACACAATTTGTGTCAATCATATAGAACAGGTAACTGTAATACATTCCTCATGTTTTGGCACTCCACTCTTGGCTTTATTCGTTTGTTTTCTTTGAGAAAATGAAATTGCATCTTTAACTAATTAACATGAAAAAATACTTATTAAACTCATTTTCTAACATTGTTCAAGTCACAACAAATACTAATTAGATATAGGTACCCTTTTAGAATAAATGGTAATTTAACAATATACATATATATATATATATATATATATATATAGACAGGCCGATACAACTTGTTTGTCAATCAAAACAGCTGTAATACATATTTTTGGCACTGCACTGTTTGCTTTATTTGTTTGTTTTCTTGTAGAAATTGAAATTACATCTTTAATTAATTAACATGAAAAAATATTGATTTTAGACAAAAGTACTCTCACCAAAGCTTATGTATAGCAGCCCGGCTGCTGTTACTGATTGATTTTGATGAAATATTGGCAAAAGATTCAAACTCTTTTGGAAGTTTTGCTCATGCATTTGACATGATCATTGTTAATGTACAAAACCAAAACTAAAAGTTGCCAAAATGAACAACCACACACTTCGCGGTGTTTATAATTCAAGCAAGTGTATGGACTGTAATTATATGTGTATATAACTCAATTTTAGTACACATTTTAAAAATTCAAATTTTATAAAAAACTGGATTGTATTTAAATATGGTATCAAAACTATATGGCATGGGTTCAATACCTGTTATATTATTTCGTGTTTCTCTCCAGCCATAAAAATTTGACAAAAGCAGAATAATAAGAATTAGACATAGTAACTAAATATAAATAGCATTACTTCTTCCTTTTACGAAGGCAGTGGTTGGCACTTGGCAAGGAGAAGGAAATTAATGTAAGGGAAAAATATCATCAGTTGAAAAATTAGTAAATAAAAATTAATAATAGAGAACCAAAAACAATGAAGGATAATATATATAGTGTATATAGAACGTTGAGGGCTGATCGAAAGATAATTCTCCTGCAGAATAGAGCAAAATATTTACGATTCATGTCTCTTAAGAGAAAGTTTGGTTTTGAGGCATTAATTAATGTCAAAAAATCAAAAAAACTGTAGTGTTTTTTTTTTTTTTTTTTGCCTTTTCTAAATATAACAATATACTTTTTATCCTAACTAAAGCGAGGGACAGCATCTGATTCCGTTTATTTTAGTTAAATCAATTGAAGTTGCAACTTTTTCAACAGCTATCTTCTAGACATCCTAAAATATAATTTGATTGCTTTTTTGTTTCTTAAATTAAAGAATGCAACTTGAATACTGATAGTGTTCTAAATTTTATTTTTTGTCTAAAAGTACCAGTTAACCAAGTCCCACCAAAATTAATTTATACTAGTTCAAACAAAATTAATTTGAGTGCACTCAAATCTGTCTCGTTTCTGCACAGCATCTTTACTATTATATGATATATATCATTTGGCTTTAACAAATTGATTGAAAGAAACAAAATTTCATGTGGCAATTAACAATTATTTTAACTGTTTTTTTTTTTTTCCTTCTTTTCCTTTTTGGATTGGTGGAGGTTAAGCGTGTTTTGACGTGGCTGATGTTAAACAAGCTTGAGCAAGTTTCCTTTCAATAATTCTAGCCCAAAAGAAAAGTTTGCCTTTTTATGAAGACAGTGTGAGGAAGCTAGTCTTCATCTTATGGATGGAAAAGAGAAATTGAAAGCATCAATAAAAGGCCAAATTGACTTGCTGTTTTGGTATAGTTTTAGTTAAAGCACAATCTCACAGTAATTATCTTGCTTTCGCTTTTGGTTGAAATGACTTTGTGATGCAGTTTCACTGAAGTTTCAAAACGAAAAGAAGAGGAAGGAGATCCAAAGAACTGAGTTCACTAAGCTAATAATTAATCGCTAAACAGAAATGAAAGCTTAATTTAATAATTTAACATATAACTGAATACAATAACTGACCTCTAATACTTGCTGAATCTTTTTATTTTCTATTTTGAAGTCCGATTTCATTCTTAAACACAAATAATCACTTTCTATGGTTATAATATAATATAAATCATCCGCTTGTGCATCAGTGTTTCACTAGAATTAAACCATTTACTTCTGGTCCCCAACCGTTTTTGCAATAAAATATCCTTTTAACTGCAAGAGCAGCTATACTGTGCAATCTTTGACTTGAAAAAAAAAAAGAAAAAGAAGAAGAATCCTTTTGACATTGATAGAATTGGAAAATGAAACAGAATCATACGATTCATGTGAATGATTTAATCACGCAATAATTCATCATATTTTACTGTAGAGTAGACCCTTTCATACTCATACTATGCTAAGGAAAAGAAAGTGGTCCAAAAGTCCCATAACACGCAACATAAATTGTGGTCACAGTTTGCAAATAATAGTTTCCAGACAAAATCCAAATCATTTTGATTGTGACGCAGCCAAAAGTTGAGTTGAAAATGAATAAGGAAACCAAGCCAGTTCATACTCTGAAACTTAAAGAGCAGCAGAGTTTACCAGTCAAAAGGGCATATACGACAAGCAATGGTTTGAGTGTCCATTTTGCCATGTTTTACAGTGAAGGTTAAGTTATCAGCCCGAGTTTTAAAAGTAATCTAAACACTCTGACGCAAATGTAGATGAGGAAACAGCAAACGTAGAGAGAGAAAAAGAAGAGAGCAAAAAGACACATGGAGGAAAAAAAAAAAAAAAGGAACAGAGAGCGGAAAAAAACAGGGTAAAGGGAAAACAGAGGTTGATTTGTTTATTTATTTGATAAAAATCAGAGGGGCTGATACGCGAGCTTCATCAGAAGAGGAAGCATAAAAATGTATTAGGGAATCTGATAAACTGTTAAAATAGAGTAGCCCAATTCTTTTTGGATTGAAATAAAGCAGCCCAATTTTCCTATATGTGAACCACTGAAAAATATTGAGCTGCTATCCAATTCCAAGCTACAGTTGAAAAGAAACACCCATGCAATCCATATGCAAGGTTGCTTGACCCATTGTACCTTCCTGTACAATTTATCTCTTTAATTTGGCGGACTCAAAAAATTCCAGAATTTGGGGTCAACAAACATTCAATTGAGCTCTCAAACCAAGTTTTGTTCTCCTGATCTTACGACCAAAACCATTCTAATTCTTATGAAGCATCAGGATTTTTCCAATTGATGAAGCATAATCAATGTGAGATTAAATACAAAGGATCGACCGTCTTATAGATGAAGCAGAACTGAGAACATGGAATTCCATTCAAATTCCAAATAAAGAAAGTCTGTCAGCCCAATAGACTATATTGATGATTTACTGTGATAGGAAATTATACAATAGAACTGAATTTTACTGCAAAATTTTTAAAATTATTATTCAATTATAGATAATATTATTCTGGACAGATATTATTCTGAATTTTATAATATTATTTTATTATAAATAAATATTATTTGTAATAAAATAATATTTTTATAATTTTTATAATTCTAATTGCACAGTAGTTTATACCATTCATGAAATGTATAATCTTTTAGTCATACCCAAACCTTAAAAAGGTCGTTCCCCTCAAATACCACAATCTGATTACTCCACTATTATTCACCGGCAAAAAAACATACCTCATTACTTGAGGTATTTGAGGTATTTCCCCTCAAAAACCTCAAGTAATGAAATCTATAATTCTATGAAGGAAAACTTACATCGAGTCATCAACTCTTTCCCTATCAAACCAAAACAAAATAATTATACGACAACTGATACAGTATAAGATTAGCTAAATCATGAGTATTGTGACTTTGAATCCAATCAAAACCATTCCCAAAAAAGACCTCCACCAACAAGTTAAGACATATCAGAATCAGAATACTGGTGCATAACCATTTCACATCCAATTTTAAGACCAAAACTTATCCTGAGGCTATTTACAGAAACGTAGTCTCAGAATCTCCAACAAACCAGACTGCAATGACAAAAACCATTTGAAAGAAAGGAAATTTTATTGATAGTTGAAGAATTGAAAGTAAGAAGCAACAACAACTGGAAAACAATATGTGGCCCAATGATACATACCAAAATTTTAGCGTTACACACAATTGTACAATCCCTAAAAAGAAACAAAATTAAAGATTCTCTGAAGCTGAAATTAGGGCTTCAAACAACACCTTCAACTAGTGTAGGCTTTTCATCATCTTCCTCCTCCTCATCACCGCCACTGCCACTGCCACCGACATTCCTCAACTTCTTCTCTTCAATCTCTAGCCCTTGCAATCCTTCCACACAAGCTTTTCTTCCCTCCCCCAACTCCTCTCCACCAATCACCAGCTTATCTTCCTTCTCCTCATCGCCACGCAAAACCATCTCGTCTCCGCCCACATCCACCGCTCCACCAGGACGTTTCTTCGCGCCACATGGTCCCGGAGCCTCGGGCCCCGGACAAACTCCAACTACCTTGTCGGACAGAACCTTGGAGACCGGCCACGGGTCGCTGACGCAGTTTCCCTGGGCCTCCTCGTCCTCATCGGAGGTGAAAAAAAAAGCGGCGCGGGATTTTACGGCGGTGGCGGCCTTGAAAAAAGCTTCTTTAATGGAGTCCGGCGGAAGGGCACAGTCTTCAAGGCCCGCATCCTCGAGGCGTGGAGGAAGGATTTGGTGAAGCAGTCCACCTTCTTGTTCCTTTGTGGTCTCCATGGATGAATCTTAGACAAAGCTTCTACACGTTTTCATTAAATGACAGCCCTGTCCCTATTCCGTTACTTAAATATGGGATAATTACTATTTTTCTTTTTACAGAGGTTAATTATTAATTATATGGTAAATTTATTTTTACTTATACAATTTATTCAAAATATATCTTTTTTAGATAAATATTTCTTTGTTTTTTAAGAATTTAAAAAAGTCCTAATAAAAATGTTTATTATAATTTTTATATTGAAGAAGTTTATTATAAGTATTTATCATACTAATATAAAGTATCTTTTTTTGTTTTTGAAAATTAATATAAAGTATCTTAAATAAAAATTGTCATGTTAAAAAATAATATTTTTAAATTTTTCGGTGAAAACAAAATGAAAATCCATGAGATTGTACAAACAGCTTAAACCATAGGGTCCGTTTGGTATGCAGGATCGAATTGGATAGGATATAACTGGCAGGATTGGATCGGACTGGATAATGCTGGACTGGATTTCTCAAATCCTATCCTGTGTTTGGTGCAGGACCGGACTGGATCGGATATGATATACTGTGTTTGGTGCAGTCTCAGACTGGACTGGATAAAAATTTAATTTTTCAATATATTTTATATTTGTTTGATTATAGTAGAAATTGTAATTCTTATGTGAATGATCGATTCTTAAGCACCTTTGTTTCCAAATGCTTTTGCATCCAAATACAAACCATTATTACATGCACCTTTATCTTGAATATCTTTTCTAAATGCATCCTTTTTGCAATCAACCAAAATAAGTTTTTTATTTGTTGCTCATCCATTTATATAACCCTAAAACAGGTATTTTATTAATGAATGTAGATTCTAAACAATATAAGGGACAATAATGAAAAAAAACAAAAAACAAAACATCATATTTGCACAAAAGAATAAGAAGTAAACATAATACTCAAATAGAAATCTATCAGCAAGCTCCAAAACTGCTCTTTATCTGCCAAACAAATTTAAAAATCCACATGACTTGAATATCTTTTTCATGTGGTCGATTTTTTTTTTTTTAATAATTTAGAAGCAACAATAAACTGAGAGAAGCCAAGCCAAACAAACTCAAATAAATTGTTAACTTTTTTTTTTCTTTTCTTTTGATAAAAGAAAAATAAAAAATTAGTGGGTACCTAAGCATAAAAATACTAACTAGTTTATAACAAACAAAAAAAAAAGTAGTAAAGAGTAACTAGATAGAGCACTGTCATAATGTTGGGCCGTTACATTCATCTCAAGCACTGAAGAACAATATACCATTTAAGGAAAAAGAAAAAACATAGTCAAAACATTAACATTATGAGTAATAATCATCTCCAACAACTTTCCAAAACATATCATCGTAACCTTTGACATGTGGATAGAAATTAAAACAACACAATTAAAGATTATTCCAAACATTTAGACTATTATCATGCTTCTAAAATTAACCCCTTTATTTTTGGGTGAATATGCTTCCTTTAGCCACTTCTGGCATATGCAAGCATGCAAATAGAATAACGAAGTATAAAACCCAGAAAAAAAAGAAAGTAAATGATTTTCTAAAACTAAACAGCAGAAGTGTAAGACCGGTAAATAAAGACAAAACGCACGGAAATCATTTAACGGAGAAAACAAAAAAACAGGACAAATCCAAGGAAACAACAGCTCGTCTACCCCTCCACAGAAAAGCAGGGAGACAATTAAATTCAATTTTATGCTTACTTACAAATAGAAATGGAAAATATAATGAAAACAGGAGAATAGACTAAACAGAAACCATACCCGCAAAACTTTTATCCAAACAAACAAAATCCAAATTAACCAGCATTTAGAACAAACAAACATTTTTTTGTTTTTTTTTTCTTCATATCAACCAAAACAGAAGAAAACAAACAATGTTGAATTCATTTGCATCGTCATAAACCCAAAAAGAAATAAAATAAAATCTCTTTTTCGTTCACCACTGCGATTGTGACTGGAGGACGACGGCGAACGAAGAGGAGGACGGCAGCCGAAGCAGATTCGGACCTGAAAGCAGAAAAATTTCGAACAAAATCAGGGGAGCATCGTCGTCGTCGATCTGCTGGAAACGGCAGGGGAACAAAATCCCTAAAATCGACTAACCTCAAAATTCCTAACCGGCAGAAAAATTTCGAACAAAATCCAGGGGAGCAGGGTTACCGAAGGATCGTTGCTGATCTGTTGGAAGAGGGGGAGAAGCTCTGGAAACGGCAGGGGAGCAGGGAGAAACACGGGCACAGCTTGGTCGAAGAAAGCAATCCCAGTCCGCTTGATCTATACGGGGTCTTTCGGCAGGATTCGTGTATGGCATAAGTGGGAGAACAGGATATGGGAAACGGATTGGCTAATCTGAGTCCCCCGCCGCGCCAAACAACGGATAAGGGAGAGGACCGGATTTGAAAGCTAGTCCGGTTCCCTTATCCGAGCAAACAAACGGGGCCATAATATATTAAATAACTTAAAAATAAAATATATATTATTTTGAGCTTAAAATGATTGTGATCAGACTGAATCTTGTAGAATTTGGACTATCATGTTTTCTTTGCACTCCACTACAAGCCGTGTAACATAATAAATATATGTTTTTTTTTTTTTTTTTTTTGTAATCATAATAAAGATATGTTTGTCATTTAAAAAGACCGACTTAAAAAAAATAAAAATAAAAAGGAGGAGGAGAAGAAGATTTTAGCAGCAAACCCCATTAAAAAGTTACCAAGCCATACCAAACAAAAGCTCTATTAATGAATATACCATACCTTTACATAAGAATCTTCTTTACAATAAATATATCCACCGTAAATATCCAACAGTATGAATTATGTAAGAACCACTACTTAAATATTCGAATAGAAATAACATTACATGATAAAACGAAAACACAAATAGAGATGAAATACAAGGCATCACAAGACAAAAAAATATAATGGTAAAATGTCTCTTTCTTTATGATACAAAATAGAATAAACCCATCGCTATATCATTCATTGTTGTTAAAAAGACACCTGACTTATAAATCACTAATTTTAAGGACGTTCAGAATCTAAGGATAAAAGAGCATTAAAGAACTCTTTAACATTCACAGCCTGAAGACCTTTGCTGCCGCCCACCAGCACCAACGTCAATTGTATCAGGCAGGTATCTTTAACCATAAACAAACAAAACCCATCAGTAAACAGAGTAAATTCGAGCATACAGCCAAATATCATACTTCTTGTATAAAAGATGCACATATTCAGAGTAGATTTCTTTTCCTGTGGGGCCATAATTTCATAGTAGTTTGATAATAGTTTTATCAGCTCATCTAAAGAACATGCAACACAACCAATATTTCATTCAAGTAAAGAACACATACATTTCTTCTTCAGGTTCATTCTTGAGTGCATTTTTGGCTATACATTGGAAAGCAGCATCAACATTGAATCCTTCTTTTGCAGATGTCTCAAAGTATGGAATGTTTCCCTTAGAAGCACACCATGCCTTTGCTTTCTTCTCAGAAACCTACAACCAAAAGATAAAAGTACAAACATTATAAGTAAGAGTAGGTGCAGAGATCATACAAGTTGGGAAAAAAACAATAAACATATTAATGAAAAAACAAAGAATTACAACTGAGTAAAAGACAACTTACCACCCGACTATTCCCTCCATCAACATCTATCTTGTTGCCCAACACCACAAATGGAAAGTTTTCAGGGTCTGATGGACTTGCCTAATCATCAAATCAACAAAAACAAAACAGACAGTTAGTCATTTTCTTCTAGCCTTTTTGTAAAATTTGTGAAGCCAATCTAGTCTAGTGGCAATTACCTGAATCAAAAACTCTTCTCTCCAGTTGTTAAGATTATCAAATGATTTCATAACATTCACATCATAGACAAGAACACAGCAGTCTGCACCGCGATAGAAAGCCACACCAAGACTTTGAAATCTCTCTTGCCCAGCTGTATCCCAAATCTACACATGTGAAGTAAAGGTGTCAAGTTTAAAATGCATAAAGTATACTATCCAACATGTTTTCCAACTGAAAGCTATTTGCATCGCTGAACAAAAACAGAACACCATATAATACTTCTCCACCACTGCATAGAACTAAACTTCTTTTGTTTATTAAGTATCTTGCAGCATCACTGTATTTACTCATTCTTCCTTCTTCAGCAGCAGGAATACCCTCATTATATTCAGGAAAAAGATGAACAGAGGAAGAATCGGAAAAACTTATCTCATCTAAAACAGTCCCATAATTGACCAACCCATCACTGCCGCAGTTACACAATTGCCATTCCCAAAGGCACGGTTTGTAAAGAAAAGGTACAGAATCAAAACCTTGCAGTTAGATTATTTTACCCTTTTTGGACATAACAGCATATCTTAATTGCCCTCTTTTTGCTAAAGTATTATGATTAATCCGCAGCACTCAAGACAACAGTTTATAAATCTTAAATGGGTGGTTCAAGAGGCAACAGACAATTAAATCAAAAACACTGAAAACATAGCTATAACAACAATGATATAGCCCAATCATGATTGTTCAAATATTTACAGCATCATAGAGCACCAAGGGAATTCATATGAAAACATTCACTGACAAAAATCAAATACATCACTTCGAAAAAGAATTACAGAACAGAAAGCAAAGGCTCAAACTTTCTTACCTGCAATGTGAATAACCTATCTTCAAACTGGACCTCCTTTGTCAGAAAATCTGCTCCAATTGTCGCCTTATACTGATTACTAAACTTTTGATTCACATACCTAATCGCCCCAATTGGCGGTTATCAATTCCAAAGCCTTCAATTAGAAACCAAGTATCAATTTAAACATAAAACAAAAATATAAGATCTAGGTTCTAGAGCGTACTGATTCATCAGCGATGTTTTCCCCACCCTGCAATAACAAACAGATGAAATAAATAATAAATACAATGAAACACAACTTCCTCTTATAATTAACATATAAAACTCATTTTTACCCAAAAAAATTAAAAATAAAAACATGAAACTCATTACAATCACAATATATATATATATGAAAAACAACTACTTAATCAATATAAGGAAAGAAAGAAAATCAAAGATTAAAAAAATTCTGAAGAAGCTCACCCACTGTCGCCGAGGATGATCACCTTTAGGAGCATGCGTCTTCGAGAAGCCATGGATCAAAATTAAAGTACTTTCCTTATAAAAAATTAAGAAAATATGGAAAATTTGAAAAAGAAAAGGTTGTGAATTTGGGATTTGGATGTGAGAGAAAAGAGAGAATTTTCTAATTATCTCCTAAGAAGGTGTTATTATCTGTCGAGGGCAGAGCCAACTGAAAGACTACGACTTTTGTACCAACTCAACCCAGAGAACAACAGCCTGGATTTTAGACATCCTTCCTTGCCAATAATAACCTCTGTTTTTGGACACCTATTAAACATTTTCATTTTCCATTTTATATTTTCTTTTATGATATTTATTATAAAACATTAACTCAATACATGTTATATCAATATTAATTAGTTTATTTTTTTAATTTATTTATTTAAAAAAATTACTTGTTTTATATAAATACTAATTAATAATATTTAACACATATTATTTAATAAATAAATTTGTTTAATATTTTAATACATAGCATTACTAAACCAAATTTTGTGTTTATATTTCAATGTTTAAAACGGATTTGATAGAAAAATAGGTATCCACTTTTTTAGCAAATAAATACGAATTTATTGATTCTTATCCATTACAAAATTATCAATTTTCAACCATTAATATATTGCCATTACTAAATAATT
Organism: Ochetophila trinervis; assembly: GCA_003254975.1. Taxonomy (NCBI): domain Eukaryota; kingdom Viridiplantae; phylum Streptophyta; class Magnoliopsida; order Rosales; family Rhamnaceae; genus Ochetophila; species Ochetophila trinervis. Next base: position 89,008 of record QANX01006599.1, read on the forward strand.
TTGTTTTTTTCTTTTAAAGTTGGTTGATAAATAAGTTGTGGTTGGTAATTAAACAAAATTTGGTACGAATAATATCATCTCCCTTGCTGATATTTTGTGCATAGAACCATTTGGTGTGCTGTGCATTTGGACCCAACAATATAATTAACTGAAACAATATATAATGAACACTCATTAATTAGAGTATCTTAATTAACAGATCATATCGCTAAACGGTCAACTAACTAGAACTGGGGCTGGTGACAAATTTACCAATTAACTAAACAGCTTCAGGACAACGGACATGATATTGCACAACCTGGATTTAACACACAATTAAGTATAATGTTATATTATCCTTCAAAAGAAAAGAAAGTACAATGTTATATTTTAACCAGCTAACCCACATGAAAAAAACCAATGCAACTATGACATTAATACTTTTATATTTTTTTATATAGAAAACTATGACATTTCTTAGACAAGACAAAATGCCACATGATAACTCACTGTACAAAGGGTTCAAAAATATTATATATAAACTTTTTTAGGATACGTAGAATATCTTAACTTGAAACAGAGCTTCGAATCATGAACTAGATATTTGACAACTTCAAAATTTAACAGCAGCAGATGAACATTAACCCACCATGAGTTACAAAGTATAATGTAATGGTTAAACAAACTAGCCACATGAAAATTCAATGTAGCTAAAAAATTAGCCTGGGCTGATTGTTCTTACCAAATACACCATAACAGATTTGAAAAGCCTTTTCCTTTATCTTCAAGGAACAGTAACATCAGTTATTATCAAGAGGCATTTAAAATTTTGGCTTTCTTCATTTTCTCCTATGTAATCTCGTTTGAAGTTTGTTGGCCTTCACTGCAGCTGGTTTTCTAGCTAGCAGTGCTAGTTTTTGGAACTTTTTCAAGTCTAGTTCTATTTATAGAACTTGTTTGTATTGGCTAGTTCTATTTATAGACCCTTCTGTGACCAGGGGCTATGTAGTCTCTCATTTCATTCATCCAAAGGAATATTTCCCTCCAAAGCTCAAAATATCTGCTTCGTAACAACAGAAAAAGAAAAAAGTTTACTCGACAAAGAACATTATATTCTGTGCAAGTGTCATGTTTCCAATTACTGATGTACTAGTAAATGTGAACATGAACCAGTCCCAAAGAGTTGATAATGGATATACAAGAACTTGAAAATCATAGTCACAGAAAGACTACTGTATATTGTAAACTCTGGATGATACATTTTGAGCAAGAGACCTAATTAAAACCATGAAATCCAATATTTAGAACTACAGAATTAAATTACCCGGACTCGTTCGTGGTATATTATTCAGGCTGAATGGTGCGCACAAGTAGCAGTACAAGCAACCGTTTCGTGTCATCTCATTGAAGTTTAGTCATTTTGCAACTTTAGATTCTACAAGAGCATTAATTTCCAATTTCCAGACCTTGTATTAGCTAATTTTGTATGAGAATTGAAGTTTCCAGTTCTACACACGCATGTGTATATATTCAGTTTACACATGAATGAAATTTAATTATTGGGTTTCGTCGAGCCCTTAACAAGCTATATACTGACTCATTAATTCTTTCAAAGTGCAACAAATTAATTAACAGAGACTCAACATTGTTTTCCTTCTTTTCACACACATGGTATGAGCTCGACTGTGGTTTTTCTATTCTTTTCTGAATTTTATTTTATTTTTTTATGTTTTTTTTATTAATTTTTTAATATTTTGAATTGTTTATGACTGTTTTAAATAAAAATGAAAAAAGAAACAATAAAAATAACATAATATAACTGTTTCTGTGTCAATATAGCATTTTTTTTTTTCAATTTATTTTAAAACAGTCTTAAACAATCTCAAATATTATAAAATTTAAAAAAAAAAATTGAACAAAGCTCCGTACAATTTCCAACTATTAAAGTTTATAGCAAGATTTTATATATATATATATATGATGTTCCAAAATATTCCATGAAAGACCGATCTATAATCTATTTCACAAACATTACATTAATGTTGGAAATTACAAATAGGGCAGTATTAATTAGGATAACCATGCTGCTATGTCATTAATTAGTGAAGGAAGCTCTAATTCACATTAATGTGTCCTACTCAATCTCCGTCTAAGAAAAAACAAAACGAAAATGGCAATCGGAAATACGAAGCCAATTAGAACCAACCCCAGAATCAGCCCATGGCTAGGCTCGTGGTTATGAAACCGGGTCAAAAAGATCCAGATGAATATTACCTCCACGAGTATCCCACAAGTTCCGACCACTCCCACAAAATGCGAGCTGGGCTCTAACGATGTAAATGGAGGCTCGCTATTCTCCAAGTCACCTACTTGTGTCTTCTTCCCCATCCTCAAATACAAGACAACCAAAATGGCCACCACAAATATCACGCCGATGCCAACGACACCTTTAATCGCCCCATTTCTCGTGTCGTGTAAGTTAATCACATACGTCAAAAAGAAAACGCCGTCCGAAAGTATGCCGCAAATCCCAACCACCACAATCTGCAATGCAAACTCTAACTGTACCGTCCTCCTTGCCGAGTTCCCGTTACCCGGAGAAAACGACACCTCCAGCGTTGCCGGTGGCTCTGTCGTCGACTCATTTGTCTTGCATGAAGAGGAATGTCGTTCGGACTCCATGGATATTGCTTCTAGCATTAATGGAGATAGGCCAGAGAAGAAAGCAATATCGGCATAGCCAAGTGAGAAATGCCTATTTAAACTTGCAAGGCCAAGGACATGATGAATTCAAGAGTTGACTCGTTTCAAACTTCGACAGCCGAAGACCAAAAGTTGATGGCCCGTGCGTGCAAAAAGACAAACGCTTTTTAGATTAAACACAATTTTTATAATCACAGATTCTCTTTTCTTTTTTTTTCTTTTTTGAAAATATAATCGCAGATTCTCACTGCTACCGATTGACTGAAAAATCTAATTTAAAGCTTTGTACACGTTTTTTATTTGATCAAAAATTTATTTAAAGCAATTTTATTTCCAATGGCATATAGCCGCCGCCGAAGTCAAATTTGTCATTCTTTTTAATTTATTTCTCTTTTTTTCTTTTTTCTTTTTTGTGTGTTTAATTAATCGAATCGAATTAATTAATAGTATTCAAATGAGTAATATTATTATTTTTTAAATTAGAACATGTTTTGGAATAAAAGAAAAAGGAGAATATGGACAATAAATTGTTCAATCTTATTGTAAATTTTTTATTCTTGTAAACGTATGATTTGGTCGTATATTTAGATTTCAAAGAATATATGAATTGAACGTCTGGGAGTCTTGGGAAGCTTGTTCGCCTTCACTGCTGGAAGCAGATGAGTGCTGACCAAACTCATTGCACTCACTAAAACCTGCTTTTAGCTTTCTAGCTGCGGTGTCAGTTTCATCTTAAGTACATATTAATTGTGACAATAAAATGTAAAGGATATTAATAGTCCATGATAGACGTATTTTAGAATACATTACAATGTACAAATTATACGAGAGAGAAAGATATAACAAATTTGTACTTTATCAGCTAAACACTTCATCAGCTAACTGCAATTTAATTAATCTTTAATTACACCAACCCTGGCTGATCAACTAAATAACTATACAACAGTCCCCAAAATCTGAAATCATAAAACATCGATCAAAATAAAGAAAAATAATGGTAGTAAAATGTACTATATCATTATTATACATGATACGTACATTCAGTAATAAAATACATACATACATACATACATACATACATACATACGTACGTACGTACGTACATACANACATACATACATACATACGTATGTACGTACGTACGTACGTACGTACGTACGTACGTACGTACATACATACATACATACATACATACATACATACATACATACATACATACATACATGGGCTATCTATTACTGAGGCTGACATGAGATTTATTCTCCAAAGCAAATTAAATGCCCTCCACAAGTTCCTCAACCCCACAAAATTAATATGACCTGCAGGGTTCTAGTTATTCTCCAAGTTACCTACTTGTGTCTTGTCACTTATCCTCACCAAATATAAGAAAACCAAAATGGCCACCACAAATATCACGCCCATTCCAGTGACCCCAATATTGATCCCGTTTGTGGTCTTGTATATATAACTGAAGCACATAATCTGCCACACAAAACTGTCTCGTCGTCCTTGGCCTTGCATGAAGAGGAATGTGGTTCGGACTCCATTGAACATGATTGTAGCAATGGTGATGGCCAAAGAAGAAGAAGAATGTAATCAATGTAGTGTAGACAAAGCCAAAGTGAGAAGCTATTTAAAACTTGCAATTGCAAACCTGATTATATGGAAAAGTCAAAAGAAACTATTGGTAGTGGACTGGTGGATCCATGCAAAAAGACAAGCGCATTTTTAAATTTTAAAGTTAAAAACTAATGACAAAACAGAGCTCATTTTATGGTCTAAATTTCGCCAGCGGCCTTTCAGCAACAATCCACTTCAAGGTAGTAGCATACAACTATAATGTATATTTTAACCAGCCACGTAAAATTCAAATGCAACTATAATAAGATTTTGATAAAAGTATCAAATAAAAAATGCAAACTGTTCCTCATCCAAACTCATTAGACTTTACAATATTTAATCAAATGCCTTAGTTTGTTCGCAACACGAAATTGTTGAGCTCCCAATAATAATATACGAAAATATACCATTGGAAACAAAGATATCAGATTTTAATATAATCTACCCTTGAATTGTTCAAAGAAAGGAATAACATTAACTCCTTGGAAGCAATTATTTTATATACCTGAATATTTCTACTTTTTGATAGCTAAACTTATGATATGGTAAATGGTTTTTTTTTTTTCTTGCTTTCGAGTGGCAAGTTGCCCAAACTGTACGGAATCGAATAGTTTTTTTCTTCCTCTTTCAAGGAATGATAATCGGTTGCCTAGAGATCAAGAGCTTTCATTGAAAATCTTGGGTATCTTTCTTCATTTTCTCCAATTCAATCTCTTGGGTAGTTTGTTGGCCACTGCTTGAGGTAGATGGGTGCTGACCAAACTCACTGCTCGGCCCACTGCCCTCACTGAAGGCTTGCTCTTGGCTATCTGGCAGTGCCAGTTTTTGAAACTTTTTCAAGTCTTCCTTGTATTGGCTAGCTTTGTAGCCTGTGCTTCCGTACAAATCAAATACCGTGCTCTGACCAGGTGTTACTCCCTTATTTAAGTCATCTAAAGCAATATTACCCTCCAGAGCTCGAACTATCTGCTTTGTAACAATGATATATGAGAAAGAAAAGTTTGAACAGACAAGAATACAGATTAATTCAAAAAAACCTAATTAAGATATCTAAACCAGCATCCAGAACTAACGAAAATTACCTGACTCATTCGTGGCCGGAGGCGGGCCGAATGACGCACACAAGCAGCAGAACAAGCAGCCATTCGGGTCATTTCACCAGAGTTATAGTCATTCTGCAACCTTGGATCAACAAGAGCACTGAAGTCGCCATTTTCCAGTGCTTCTACGAGCAAAGGCCTGGCCTGAATTCAATAACATAATGTAGCATTATTTTCAAGATATTGCAATCAATCATACTCCATCTTAAAAGAAAAAAACAGAGCTTATAGATGCTTAAGACATTTGTTTATTGGTAATATATATATATATATATATATATATAGAGAGAGAGAGAGAGAGAGAGAGAGAGAGCAAAAGACCTGAACTGGAACAGTACACTCAATACTGTACTGATCTACTTTCCAGCAATACAGATTTTTCCACTTCTAAAAGGTGTTCATCTTAATTATAAGTTATAACTCGATTGTTATCCACAGAAGCACAAATCTATAGGAAATAGTCCATGAAAGATCTATTTTACAAACACAACAATGTTGAAATTATAGAAATTAGCATTGATGAATTATGATACATACCCACTCAACCATGCTATCATCAGCAAAGGGTCGAGCCTGACTGATGGGTTGGCGTCCAGTAATTAACTCCAAAAGCACAACGCCAAAGGAAAAGACGTCTGATCTATCAGTGAGTTTTCCACTAGATGCATATTCCGGAGCTAAGTAACTGCATTTATTGAATTCAACATTTCAGATAAAGAGAACCTTAAGCAAATGGTTACATACAGTACCAAATCTTGGTTTAAAAGGTAATCTAAAATGGAATCATACCCAAAAGTTCCCATGACCCTTGTTGAGACATGAGTATCAGTGTCTGAAGAAATCCTAGCAAGTCCAAAATCTGCTACCTGCACAAAAGTTTGAAGTTTCGGATATAATATCACATGATAGAAGTAAAGAGCATTTGAGAACTAACTTATAACATTTCAATACTATAACTCCACTATAGCAATCTATGTTAGATCAAATGCTACGTCTGCACCTAAAGATACAATTTGAGAATGTCCAGATGTCCACACAACCAATACAATATCAAAACTACTCATCACTTTTGAATTTTTGATTTGGTGTGGGGAGAAGAGAAGAGAATCGTATAAAAACACTAGCTGTTAAAATGAATACCTTTGCCTCAAAGTTATCTTCAAGAAGAATATTAGCTGCTTTAATGTCACGGTGTATGATTTTGGGCTGACCTGAAGATGCATTTTGCTCTAAGGCCAACAATTTAAACTTATGTTTTGCAATGTATAATTTATATACAAAGAAAACTCACAGTCCTCATGCAGATATGCCAGTCCTCTTGCAGAACCTAGAGCAATTTTCATTCTGGCCGGCCAGTTCATAATTGGTCTCCCCTTTCCTGCAATGTTGTTACTTTTCTCTCATAAATCCTGTTCTAACTGTGAAAATGCTCAAAAAGACATTAAGCTCCTTATCCAGACAGTGAAAAGTTCAAGTCCTACTTCCTACTTCCTACTTCCCACAATGTTCTGTGTTTAAAATCTATTCGTAACTCTGGTTGGTGGAATCCTATATGATAAATGGACAGTTTCTCTTAAGGCAAAAATTATATAGTGGAATCATCAAGTTTCTTCTCATTTCCTTTTGCATTTTTGTTTTTTCTTTTTTACTCAATAATAGAGATAAATATAAAAAATATGATGAGCCACTTCCGATTAGAGATAAATATAAAAAGACTTAGCAATCACAGGTTCGAAACTCAATGGTTTCACCCAACCAAAATTACATATACGGATCTAAAATTAACTTAGAGAGAGACTGGCTTAAAATCCACATGTATAGACTTACATGGGCCTACATATGAGGGGGAGTACTAGAGATAAATATAAAAAAATATGATGACCCATTTCATATTAGTTTAAGTTTTTGGGATCAGTGGTAATCCATAACTCATGAAGAAAATATTAAGGCCCATGATAATTGATGAGTGCTCACTATTACCAGTTTTTTTTTTTTTTTAATGGAAAAGTGAGGCTACAATGGTAATAGGTACAAGCCACTACACCAGTACTTTAAACAAATGCATGCTAATATTTCTGTTGGAGGCGAGATCGATACCTAATACAAGCTGCGACCTGTAGAAATTAATTAAGACAGGAAATTCTAACGAGATATAAGAAGAAAATTTCCATGCTTCCGTGATCCACATTTGAATAATGCAACATGTAGCACAAATTTAAATTATTTAAAAATAAAAATATATAAAAAACCATGTTCTGCAAATGCTAGGTTGACTGCTCAAGTCTAGAAATCATAATTTTCTAGTCAGTCGCAGAAAAAGACTTACCATGGAGATGAAATTCTAACGTGCTGTTTGGAACAAACTCATAAACAAGCAATCTCTGGGACCCACTAATGCAGTATCCAACCAATGAAACAAGATGCCTATGATGGACACGACTAATGACCTCAACCTCGGCTTGAAATTCTCGCTCCCCCTGTCCACTCCCAGCTTTTAGCTGCTTAATTGCAACCCGTTTTCCATTTGGAAGGACACCTTTATGGACATATCCAAAACCACCTTGGCCAAGGAGATTGGCAGGGGAGAAATTATCAGTTGCCATCGCTAGTTCTTCATATGTAAAGGTGCTCTGAGAAAATCCCAAGGCAATGCCAGGAGATAGTGGTGGGGGTGGTTTCTCAGAGCCCAAGCTGCTAATCACTGAAGCATTTGAAGCAGATCCTGGGGGAGGAGCAGCTTTTTGCAAGCTTTGATCTTGGCCACCTGAAGATCCATCTGGATGAGCAGCAAGAAATTGGATAAGATGAACACATCAGATGTTATGTCAACTAGCAGTTCTACGAAAAAATTATAGATACAGAGCATAAAAACAACTATTTTCAACTAATTTCCAAGGCTTCTAAAGATGAGCAAGAAAATGGAAGTTATTGCTAATCAATTCAACTAAATAGGATTGGTTATTCAGTCAAAATACAATGAAGAAGCAAAATTTATCCAAGCAAAAGTGCTCAAACGTAACATTCTCTATTATAAACAAAGCATCTGTAATGCTAAAATTTCAGGACTAACCCACTGTACAGCAAAATCCAAATATACAAATGCTGCTTCAATAACAACAAAAAGATACGGTTTTTACCTAAAATTTCAAACTTGTATTTTGTGTATCCAATTGTTTATATCACTTGAAAGCCTTTGTGCATCATATTGACCAAGTGAAAAACCCATTTTAAATATTAACTAAACAAAAACAAACTTGTCGGCTTCAAATAATTTAAAATTTTAGGAAAACAGATTAATTTCCCCAAAAACGCTCACTCTTCGTGTCTTTTGGAGGACCTCCCGGTTTATAATTCTCGAATCCTTGCTCAATCATCTTCTTCCTTTTCCACCTCTTGTAGAAAATGACGAAAATACCCACGGCAAGCAGCATAGAGATTCCTCCTATCCCAATACCCACTATCATCCCAACCAGCGTGCCCGTCGGCATGCCCTCATCTCTCGGAGGAACCAGCGGCAGCGGAGGCTGTGGCGGAGACTCGGATGTCACCGTCGGAGTAGGGGTGGGTATAGCCGGTGTGGTTTCTGCAGTAGAAGGCGGTGGTGAAGCGGTGGTATTGGTCACCGGAGAGATCTCCGGAGACGGCGAAGACATTGCCTAAAAAATCGGCGGCGAGATTTGTGGTGTCGGATTGCAGCGAGTGTAGTGTAGATGACTGAATACCCTGTGTCTGAGAAGAGTATTTATTTCATCATTCACCATCATCTTCATATGAGTAGAAGGTGGTTGGAGAAGCATGTCGTGGACCCCGATTCCGACAGTGATTGCCAAGAAGCGGTGACGTGGAGTATTTTCCCGATTCCGATTCGCTATCGGTATTATTTACAACCAAACCGTTGGATATTTTCACGCGTAGTTTGAAATTGAGACAACTTTTTCCCAAATCCAAATCCAAATGTTGAAATTAATGATTATATAATTATTACTAAATAGTTGATTAACTTATTCATAGGAATTAGGTGATTATCTATTGTTTTAGCTTGAATTATAATAACTATAGTATCATTATGGTTGGTTTTTTTTGGGGCTTTTGCACCCATTTTAGCAAATGACACACGTCTAACTATAGTAGCTTTGATTATAGTTTATTAATGTATAAAAATAAATATTGAACTTGAATCGTAAACTCATTGGAAAAAAGAAGAAGGAATGATATGATATGATTAGAATAATAAATTCTCAATAAAATAAATTACATACTTTTATTTATGCAATTGAAATATTTTTCTTACATCATATTTTGGGAGATTAATATCATTTTATTTATATGATTAGCAATGCGTTTTAAGTAATTTAAACTCATTAAATTTATATCGATGACTTGCTAAATGAATTTAGACAAACTCTTAAATATCATGAAGAAATGTCCGTTGCACTTTAGGATGTAGCTCAATGATAGAAGCCAGCCAAAATTTTACACCTGCGAATACGGAAGTTGAGGTTCGAGTTTTAGTAGTCCTATTTGGACTCAAGTGTTCATTTTCGCTGCTCTTTTCCTCTGTTACTGCATGAGTAGAATGAAGTTTTCAGTGACATAGATTTTCAGTGTGAATTTTTATTGGATTGAAAAGAAACATAAATTTGACTCACTCACTAAATAACTGGTATGACCCCACTATATATTTTCTTGAGAAAAAAAAAAAAAATGTCCGTTTAATATTCCAACATAATCAACTCCAGGGGAGTAGAACACGGTTGACCTATGGTTGGTCAAACATCATATTGATGCTTTACAGGTTGTGAAGGAAGTAACTGGATTACTAGAGATGATATTATCATTAGTCGAAACAATTTTGAAGGCAGAACTTAGAGGCTGCATTGGAATCTCCTAGCTCACAAGGTCACTAGATTATCGCTTAGGTCTTTTTTTTTTTTTTTTTTTAAATGTTTCTAATAGCAATTTGGATGAACTGCTTCTTTTGATATACTGGGGGAATCCCTTAGTTTGTAAGATTTTTGGGCTTAATGTGTGCTAATTTAAATGATTATTATATTTATTTTTTTTATCAGTGTTTTAATATTAAAAAATAAAATAGAATCGCAAACTCTAAATTAAATAATTTTATTAGTTTTAAAAAGAAAAAATACAAAAAAGAAAAAAAAATTATAAAATATTAATATATATTTCTTGCTAAACTATCTATCACCTGTTCTTTCTCTACAGATCTCTTTTTAATTTCTATTTATGCTACTGAGCAGTCAATATTTTGTGAAATTTCATATATACACTAAAAAAATGTCCAAATTAAAAACACATATCTTACACATTCCACATCAGATAAAAGGTAAAATGCACAATTTTTTTTTTTAATTCTTTGATGAAGATAATTTGACACTGTTTTGTGCACTTGAATTGCAAAGAATAAAGAAATTAAAAGAAATGAAATAACAACTATTTATTGAGAATATCTCTTTAACCAAAAAAAGAAAAAAAGAAAAAACAAACAAACAAACCCTCTCCCGACTCTAACTTCTCTCCCTATCTTTCCAGCTCTTATTTATGTCCTTATTGAGGCTTATAATTTTAAAATTTTAATGCCATAAATTAAATTCTAAAAGTTGATTATTATTTTTCTACTTTACATTTTCTACTCAATAAATTTATGGGTGATCAATAAAATAATAAAATTAGATAATATTATAACAATTTTCTAAATTCTGTGTTGATTTTCAAAATTATATTAGTTTCTATTTTAGGTAAAAAGAAAATCATAAGTAAATTTCTTGTATTATATTTAATATTTGATTAAATTGTTCAAGGACGTTTTGCTTATGAATATATTTTGTTTTAAATTAATTGTTGTATGTTTCTAAAGTCACTTTTCAGACAAAAAGTCATTTTATGATTTCTTTTTGGTTTGTAATTTAAATTTTTTAGGAGTAAAAGTTTAAAAAAAAAAAATCAATCGATAGCATGTGGAACAAATCATTTACCAAATGACAATAAGCTTAAGTGAAAAAGTAAAGAGAGAAGCTAGAAACTGCAACGAAAATTAATAGAGAAAATAGAGAGCAGAAAAGTAATAAGAACTTGCAAAGACAAGAAGTGTGAAAAAGAAAGTTGAGGAAGCAGTAAACTAAGCAGAAAAAAAACAAGTAGTTCAAATCAAAATAGAGAAAGTTAAGAGATAAAAAAGAAGAAATTAAAGAGAGAAAAAGTATTGAGGAAGAAGACAAAGAGAGAAAAAGAGAAAAGGAAAACCAGAGAGAGATTATAAAGAGAAATTGAAGAAAGATAATAAAAGAAAGAAAAATTGTAGAGGAAAAGAAAGCAAGTGAAAGAGATGATTTATTGAATAACGTATTACTTTACATCTTAAAGAGATGATTTATTAATTATAACAATAATAAAGGTGATGGAGCAGGACAAGGACTAGACATTAATGTGATGTTGGAGCAGTTTCATAATAAAAATCCACCGTATTCATCAATTTAGAAACATCTGCAATTGACAACAAACTTGCTCACAAATTAATAACTATTTTACAAACTAAAGCTAAAATAGGCATTGAGATGGATATTAGTATTTACGGCTAGTTTGGGATTTAGCAGTGCAAATCAAAGAGTGAAAAACCATGAGCACAGTCACAGATCTCTTCACCAGATGAAGGATAAGCACATTCATACGTATAGCAAACCAAAATTTGAGAAGGATTGAAAACACATTTTTTTAAAAATTTGAAACGACAGTGTTAATTTATTGGGATGAACTGCAGAATCAGAGTAAAATCTTAGCTACATTCACATCTACAACACTCCAAACAAAACCACGCTCACCAAAATCATAACTCCCATTATATTTCCACTTTTCATTGCCTCTCTGTTCTTTGGTTTGTTTTTTCTTAGATTTTCTCAAAAAAATTGGTGGGACTAATACAGTTGCAACCCAGCTAGATTTGTAATTTACAGGTGATAATTAATTAATCAAGTTCAGCATGCAACCGAATCCCATGAAGAAAATTACGCCAAATTAATCAACTTTTTTAAAAATCTTATTTTGTTGCATGTAATTGAGGAATCTTTCCAAATCCAATTGTGTATTATACTTGTTTATTTCTTTCGTTTTATTTCGATTTGTAAATTCTACATTTTTGTGTACATATATAGACTCAAGGAGAACTTAATTGTTGGCCCAAAACATTTTCTTTATATTTTATATTTTCAAATAAACCATTTAAGATTTATTAAAGAACAAAATAAATATTTAAGTTGATTTTTATTGCATGCCTTGGCTTATAGCCTTATAGTCCCTAGTTTACTATGGAAAAATACAAAAAAAAAAGAGTAACATACATATATATAAGAAAAAATCTGTGGAAGCATTTAAATGTTATATATATTTAAGTTGATTGTCATCACTGTCCATATTAATTGTTAACGTGTATCAATTAAATATACAATGCTCACATATATTTACTTTATGTTTTCGTTTTTCTTTTCGAATTTCTCTATTGAATCTATATATTGTATATTTTGGAATACTAAATTAGGTTCTAAAGTAAATTTATGTAATAATAAAAACTAATTATTATAATTTGTGATTGTTACATATTAAATTATTAGAATCATCACATGCGCCATCTTAATTTATCAAAACAAGGGAAATATATTTCGATTAAAATAGAGAAGATAATAGAGCAAAGAGGAAAGTTAGGATGAGAGAGAAGATGAATTTTTACCTATTTGACTAAAATATTAAACAATTATTAATAAAAACAAAAACAAAAATATTAAAAATATTAGAACTAAACAAACATAACTTATATCTCATATATACAAAGTATAAATTAAATTCTTTCAGAAAAATATTGATTACAACAATCAAAACAGAATACTTAACCATAAAACTATTAGACCAAAAGAATAAAACAACTTAGATATGAGAGAACAAAGAGGGAAATGAGACAATAGAAAAGGTAGAAGAAAGGAGTTCGAAATTGGGTTTTGGGAGAGAGAGAAGGAAATAGAGAGAAAGAAATGGGAGAAGAAAGATGAGACGAGAAAGGAAGATGATAGAAAAGATGACATACTTTTTTAATTAAAATATTAAATAATTCATAAAAAAATCACTTATAAAGTAAAAAAAAAAATTATAATAAAAATATTAAAGTTAATCAAACAGAAGTTATATACCACACATTAAAGCATATATTAAAGTCTCTCAAAATATAATGCTTACAAAAATGAAAACAAAATACTAAATCTAAATTATACTAAAGTGATCTAAAAATTTCGGGCATTTTATAAATAAAAATGACATGGCAAATTCTGAATATTTTTTTTGTCAATAAATTTTGAATAGTTGACATTGTACTATTTTTTTTTTTGGAATAGGCATTATACTAATTGAAGTGTTTTATTTATTTATTTTTGTATAGTACTAATTGAAGTCGTTGTATAAAAGATAGGGATAAATACACTTTAGTATTTTGTAGTTTGCTAAACTTGCACATTACACTTTCAAATTTCAAATGTATCACATTAAGCTTCAAATTTACATTTTATGCCACATTAGGCCTTCAAAATAAAAGTGTATCACATTAAGGTTTCAATTTACATTTTATGTCACATTAGGCCTTCAAATTTCAAGTGTATCACATTAATCTTTCAATTCATATTTTATGTCACAATAAACAATTAATATACTTTAAAAACTTCTAAAAATTTTATTTATTTTTAAATAAAAGCACTACAATTAATTTAAACATTTAATACTTTCTACTTTGTAAAAAATTACAATCTAGTCAAATGAAATTAAATTTAACAGAATTTGTTAAATGAAGTATAATAATTCTAAAACTCTTTTCTTTTATCAATTTTCTAAAATATTAAAAAAAAATTATTTTTTATTCATCCAAAAAAATTTATTCATCGTAAAATAAAATAAAAATTATGATGAAAAAATATAGGATTAAATAAATTTTCATGCTAATTTTTTTAGCAATTTAGGATAAAAATATATAGGATAAAAAAAAATTTATGATATTTTTTTTAGCAATTTAGGATGAAATAAAAAGTTTTAGATGAAAAAAATAGATGATTTTTTATTTATATTTTTGAAAATTGGCAAAAATATATAAATTAGAGGCTTAACGTGTTACATTTGAAATTTGAGGGCCTAATGTGACATATAATATAAATTGAAGGCTTAATGTGATACATTTAAAATTTGAGAGTCTAATATGACATAAAATGTAAATTAGAAGCTTAATTTGTTATATTTGAAAGTTGAAGATTTAATGTGTAAATTTATCAAACTTCAAAGTATTAAAGTGCATTTAACCCTAAAAGATATGGACTTTAGATTAGATCAACCATTCATATAAAAAAGTTATTTAAAAAACAATTTTCAAATTTCAAAACAAACAAACAAAAACAATTTCAAAATTTGAAAATAACGAAGAAAGAAAATTTGAATTCTATTATATTCATTATTTTTTGTTTTTTATTTTATATTGTTTTTTAGTTGACACCTTTTACTTTTCTTAGTCAAATAGTATGAAATTTGCAGGGACCAATTAGGCCTGACAACGTGTTGTGTTGAACCGTGTTCGTGTCGTGTTAAATTTTGTTCACCCGAACCCAACCAAAAACTAAAAAAAATAATAAAAAAAGTTTACTATAATGAAATAATGAAATTAATATTTTTCTTATCGTGTCTTATCGTGACCCATCGTGTTAACGTGTTCCAACCAGTTTCAACCCGTTTTCTTACTGTGTCTTATCGTGTGACACTGATATCAACCCGACCCGATATCGCGGACCCAAACCCGCAAATTATCGTGTCATTTCTTGTCATGTTATCGTGTCGTGTAACATTTTGCCAGATCTATGACCAATGCCAAAATCAATAACGATGACAGGTTTGGACTCCTTTGCAATTAGAAAGTGAGTGTTAGGATTGGATTCGTCAATTGGATGACCAAAATGATGAAGAAACTGATGGCATGTGGAAAAAGGATCAGCTGCACTGTTTTCTGAAGTAGTATGTTATGCTCTACCAAGTTACCAACTCGTTTCTTGCTTTTTCTTTTTAAATCTATGGTTTTCATTCTGATTCTATTTATATCTCGTCGTGGCTAATTTTATTATCAGCTATTAATTTGTAGGTGTAATAATGCACAAGATTTTAAACAGGAAGTTAGAACCTGGAAATGTGGCCAAAGAAGTCAAACCTCTTAAAGAAGCATGTAGGTTCATAAAAAGAACTCAAACTGCATCGAGGAATCACATAATTCTTATTTGCTTGAAGGGCTCTAATTCGTTATGCCGGTGGTAAGTACTCTTAACTGTTGAAGGAACTGCATTTTGTTGTACCTTTTATAAATGATTATGCAGCTCTCTAATTGCTACATGTTTTTAGGAATAATTAGAGCTCAGATACGTTCTAGCACAATGCAATAATAATATGGTCAATCTAATATCACTAGTAATTTATTATTATTATTATTTTAATAATTTCCAATGGGAAGGTTGGATTATATTGTATTCCTTGCATTTCTTTTATCCTCTTTATCAACGTAATAGACTCATTGTCCATATCTATCAATGTGGTTGATTCTGAAAAACGATGTCAAAAGTTGAAGGTTGATGGGGTATGTGTTCATGGTATTTTATCCTCTTTATTGATGTCAAAGACTTAACTTTTATCTGCATAAGAAATAGACGGAGGTTAAAAATGACACGAGTGAATGTTTTGATAACAGGTTTGCCATTAGTGGATGTTTAATGATCTGGCATTAACATAGCCTATATGGCTGAAAGGCAAATTTTTTTTCATGTAGCTTGCTTACTTGGGACAAGTCTTGTTTGAGGCTTTGAGTTGAGTAGAGCATTTATACTGAGTTATGTTTTTCTAATTGGCTTTTCAGATCCTTTTATTCTGTTTGCCAATCACATACACCCAAAAAAAAAAGAAACGAAAAGAAAAAAGAGAGTAAAAATGTTATACACAAAATTGCTATAATTTGTTTTGCAATATGCAATATAGAGATTCTCTTATTTATATTCTCGGTGTTCTTTGTATTATTACTCCTGGGTGTTTACAGCACGTAAAAGCGCAACAGCCAGTCCTAGATAACCAACAGCCATGTGTTAAGGAGCTCAAATTACAGGTATATTTCACTTTTACACTAAACTAAAGAAACAATTATTATTACAATTTTTACGAAAATCAAACTATTAAACCAAAGGAATAAAACAATTTTTATCACAATTTTTTCATAACAATTTAATCAAAACTATAATTAACACAATTGGAATAAAAGAGAAGAGAGAAAGGGAGGAAGAGACAATAGAGAAGAGAGAGGAAGAAAAGACCAAGCGAGAAGGGAAAAGAGAGGATAGGAGATGAAAAATATTGAAGATTTTATGGGTTTGGGTTTTGGGAGAGAGAGAGAGAGAGAGAGAGACGAAAGGAAAGAAAGAAAGGAAGATAGAGAAAATAGAGAAGAGAGTATAGGAGATGAATATAATTTTTTAATTAGAATATTAAATAATTATTATAAAATCACGTTAATTATTAAAAAAATAAAAAATAAAATGATAAAACAATAGGTGATAGGTGAGTTTGGAGTCATACTAGGTGAGTTTTTATTTATTTTTTCCTTTTGTCTTTTTTTTTTTGAATTTTTTTTTGAGTTTAATAGTATTCTGGATTGTTGGGTTTAAAAAAAAAAAGCAAAAAAAATTGTTAGATAAAACACAACAATTAAGTATATTATGGTGTTTTTTTTTGTTTTTTTTTTTTGAATTGCATATCATTTAAAAATGCTTGGTTTAAAAAAAGCAACAAAAAAATTTAACTTTTTGCCGGGCACCATAACGTGGACACTACATGAATTTTATATTATTTTTCAAAAATAATAAAACTAAACAGAGCATACAATTTACAAATACAAAGCATAAATGAAATTCTCTCAAAAAATATTAATTTCAAAAATCAGAAGAGAATACTAAACCATAAAACTATTAAGCCAAAAGAATACAAAATAATAATTTATTACAACTTTTTCATAACAATTTAATCAAAACTATAAATAACACAATTATTAGAAGAGAGGAGAGAAGAGAGAGTGAGAGGAAAAAGAAAGAGAATAGAGAAAAGAGGAGATAAAAAATTGTAGGTGGGTTCACGTTTTTGGGGAGAATGAGATGGAGAAAAAGAGAGAGATGACAGAGGAGAGGAACGAGGATGGAGGAGAGAAGATGAATATACATTTTTACTTAACATATTAAATAATAATTATAAAAACAGGGCAATGATAACAAAAACAGAAAATAAAATGATAAAAACATTGAAATTAAACAATCAGAACTTATATGTCAAATATACAAAGCATAAATTAAATTGTCTCAAAAAATAATTATTTGAATATCAAAACAGAATACTGATAACCTTACAACTATTAATCCGAAAAAATAACATAATTTTTATTACAATATTTTCAGAACAATTTAATCAAGATTATAAATAACACAATTTGGAAAAAAGAGAAGAGATAATCAGAACAAAAAGGGAGAGGACTTAGAAGAGACCAATAGAGAAGGGAGAAGACAAGAGAAAGGAGATGAAAATTGTAGTTTCTGAGGGTTTGAATTTTGGGAGGGAAAGGCAGAAGAAAAGAAAGAAAGACACAAAAAAAAGGAGAAAGAGAGAGAAAAGAGAGGAGAAAGGAGATTAATATATTATTTTAATTAAAAAATTATTATAAAAACACCTCAATTATTAACAAGAACAAAAAATAAGATACTAAAAACATTAAAAGTATAATTCGTAAACCAAAAGAATAAAATGGTTTTTATTTCAATATTTTCAAAACAATAAAATCAAAACTATAAATAACACAAATGAGACTTTGAGAGAAAAGAGAGAAAAGAGAGGGGGAGAGGAGATGAAGAAAGAAGAGAGGAAAAAATAGATCATAAGAAAAGGGAGAAGAGATGAAAATTGTAGTTTTTATGGATTTGATAAGTTTTGGGAGAGAGGGAGACGAAGAGAGAGAGAGAGAGAGAGAGAGGAGAGAAGAGATGAATATACCATTTTAATTAAAATACTAAATAATTATTATAAAAGCACGTCAATTATTAACAAATACAAAAAATAAAATGTTGAGAGCATTAAAACTTGCACGTCAATTATAAACAAAAACAAAAAATAAAATGTTACTAAACAATCAGAATTTATATGTTATATTATATAAAGCATAAATTAAATTGTCTCAAAAGATATTGATTGGAAAAATCGAAACAGAATCCTACACTATTAAACAAAAAGAATAAAATAAGTTTTAATACAATATTTTCATATCAAATTTATAAACAACACAGTTGGAAAAAAAAAGAAAAAAGACGGAAGAGAGAAGATAGAAGGAGAGGAAGATAGAGGAGACCAAAAGAGAAGGGAAAGGAGGACGGAAGAGAGAAGAAATAAGGAGAGGAAGATGAGAGAGGACAGAAAAAGTGAAGAAAGAGAAAGAGCAGCTACACCAAAAGAGATGGGAAGAAAGAAGAGAAGAAAATTGTAGTTTTTATGGGTTTAGATTTTGGGAGAAAGAGAAGAGAGAGAAAAATGATAAATATTTTCAAATTTTTTTATTATATAATTATAATAAAAACACGTTAATTAATAAACAATATAAAAATTAAAACATTACAACTAAATAATCAGAACTTATAATGCATATATACAAGCATAAATTAAATTATCTCAAAAAATATTAATTAAAAAATCAAAACAGAATACTAAACTTAAAAACTACTAAACCAAAAGTTAAACAATTTTTGTTCGAAAAAGTTTCTAACGAGTTTAATTCTAGTAGTATAATTAAATTTCACATTTAAATAAGAATGTTAGATATATAACATAGTTTATCAACAAATATATTATCTAAAGTGCTCTTATCTGCTATTCTTACAAAAGAGAGATAATTTCCAGTGACATGAGCTCTCAATGTGAACTCTTACTGGGTTAAAAAGATGTCTGAGTTTGACTCACTTATTCGATAACTCATTGGCCCATGACTTCACTACGGATATGTCTTTTATTTTTTAGCAAAAAAAAAATATATATATATATATATTATCAATATGAATGTTATTATTCAATTACACTTATTTCTTTCATGGTTTATTTATTTATATCTAGATGTTAATAATATGTTATTCAATAATAATGATACATAATATATTTGTTAGTAGAATAAATGATATATCTAACATTACTTTTTTAAATATTATTCGAAGGCAACGTGCAAAACATTTTCAAATGAAATTTAAATAACTTTAAACTATTACTTAGAGTCTGTATTATTTTTAAATTATTATGATTTATTTATTTGATCAATTTTAAATACAAGAGTTGCAATTTTGATTTTTTGTTGGCACACTCTAAAAAAAAAATTATAAAGCAATTAGTCAAAATAATTTCCTATTGCACAAAATTCCCTATTTTAGTTTGGAAAATCTATTTATATTGTATCTGATCAAAAACGAATATTCTGACAAATATCAAAATATTAACTAAATTTATTTATCAAATGACATATTATTAGTTGGTATATTTATAAAAGTTAAATCTGATAAGTGAATAAAAAAAAATTAATTAAATATTAACACTTTCATAAATAAATTCTGTCAATGTTTTAGTTATTATACTCGATCAAAAAAGGAAAAAAAAAATAGAGAAATTAGGGACTAGACACTTCTATTATTTTATTTTTTGTAGTGGGATAAATAACTTTTTAGGTTATAAGGTGCATGATTTTATCCATTTCCAATATCAAAAATAAGAAGAAACAAAAATTATATTCATCTCAATCATAAGAAACGTCGAAAAAACAGATGCTTATTAAGATAATAAATTAAGCTTTTAAAAAAAAAAGAAAAAAAGAAGAAGAAGAAATATAATAAAATTAAGGAAAAAGTTTTAAAATTAATATTGCAAACAACTCTCAACTATAGGCATGAATAATAAGTAAACAACCCTAAAATTACAAGCATATATCAAGCAAACCACCATCAATTATATGCACGAAGAAATAGGCAAAACACCATCAAATTATATAGATGAAGAAATAGGCAAATAATATCATACATCACAAACAGATAATAAAAAAGGCAGCATCATATGTATAAAAACCTTCAAGCTTTCATAAAAACTTGAGCAGAAGAGCTCTAATATTAATTTTGAAGGCCTTAGTATAAATAGGACTTTAAAATATGTTTTAGAAAATTAAAATAGGCCACAGATGCTGGAAGGTAATTGTAGTTGTAATATTTGATGGAAAAAATGCTTACCTTCCCTTACCCTTTAACTTATGTCTGAAAACAGATGCTGGACCAAGTTAATATTTTTGTTAAAGCTGCATGCAAACTTATTCACATTTCCTTAAACAAAATGATAATCAGAGAAATAACTTACCTCTCCTTACCTTTTAACTTTATGTCTGCAAACAGATGGTTGTAGAATGTAAAGAGAAAAAATAAGCAGCATGTAGGTGTATTGCAAGGTCACCATATAAACCTCCTATATATATAGTCCTACAGAATTAATAATCTTGTCACCGGGTAAAGAAACAAAATGGTTATAGAAAAAAACTGCATTGCTGAGGAAAATTTCATACTTCTCAAAGACCTTGGCTAGTATCTGCGCATAATAATCAGTCATTTGGGCCTTTGTTACCACCCCAGTTCTAACAAGGCAGTCTTTCTCACGAATGTGTGGGTTAGACAAATGTTCTTACTGAACATTTAAAGCAAAATCGAACGAATCAGTCCAGATTAATAGAATTGAAAAAGACAGAAAAAGTGGGTATGCAAAAGCAGAGTTCAAGGAAAAAAACTAAGGGCACGTCACTATCAACTGAACTTACCATCTAATTTGAAGAATAATATCCAGAAAAGCATCCACAACCTTCAAGTACTCATCAAGGCTATCATATTGAGTAATGACCAAACATGGTCAACATTAAAACAAAAAACGCCTCTGTCCAAAATGAACCTAAGCGAAGGCCCAAAGACAAAACAACACACTGCAAGAAAGACGAGGAAAATTGCATTTTAAGTTCAAAAAGTAAGTTACGTAGGCACTATGGTCAAAGGACTAATCACTACAGATACATTAATTCTCAAATTGAAATTATCCAAAACAAGTAAAAACCTTACAAAGGAAGAAAAGGTGATCACGATTAATATTTTTGTTAAAGACATGCACAACCAAGCTTATATAGCTTGGATAGTTATGTCGGATTTTAGCAAAGTCGATCACTCTTAACAGAATCAAATTTAAGACAGACACATTAATTCTAATCGGCGCAATAATTTTGCAGTCTTTTCTTTCTATCTGTCCTCAACCACAAGCAATTTAATCCTAGCCACATGAAGGCTAAGAATAAAAGATCAATAAAGATATAGTGACACTGATTCCATACCAAACAAAATATTGGAATGCTATAATTTCATTAAAAGAAGTGTATTTATATCATAAAATGAACAAGATGGACAAGCACTTCACAAGCAGAATACACCAGTGTGAGGGAGAGATTTCCCAGAAGATACCATACATGCAGGCAATATTTCATATGCTGATTTTCATAAGTCATCATCCAACAATCCTTCAAGAATCCTAAAGCTGTGTATCAGGTAACTCAGAGATAAAAGACCAGTGCTTCAGGTTAAAAATCTGTGCATATACCAGGGGAAATAAGGAACATTTATGTTCGTCTAAAACATATGTGAAAGGTAACAAAATAAAAGTGAAGCATGGGCACAACAATGAACAAAGTTAAAGTGAAAGCTCCATCAGGGATGAAGGAATAAAATAAAATTGTACAATTAACAAAAAATAAAACATACTCTCATCTTTTGAAAGAAAGAGAATTGAAAGAAAGAATTCAGATCTCAACATTTCACCATGATTAATTTCTCTTGAATGTTGTAAAACCATCCGAATAGGCAATCTTCCCTGCCAAATGGGGACACCTACAGAAGTAGAGTAAAACAGCATGGTTATTTGGCACAAAACTGTAGAGAGAGACCATCCGTTGCAGTCAGTAAACTGTAAAACAAATTTGAAACAACAAATAACTAATTTACCCTTTTAAAGACAGAAACCCGCGTTACTAAAATACCCTACCTATAAATCAAAACTGCATCAAAGGTGCCAATATTGATCATTGGCATTAAAAAAAAAAAAAAAAAAGGAAAAGAATTTGCTAAATCAAATCATTTTGCCTTCACCTTTTGAAAGAAAGAGACTTGTGAGAAAGAAGTTGAATCGCTGATTTACCAAGACTAATTTCTCTTTCATGTTAAAAAATCACCTGAAGAGAGCCTAAGCCCAAGCCACAAGGGAACCAACAGAAGCCAGTAAAAGAACTTTAGAACTGAACATTATTAGAGAAAAATAGTTACCAATCATCAACTTCAATAACATCTCACCATCATGGATTTTCAATGTCATAGGGACCATTTATAAGCTTTGTTAATTTTGTTTGACATGGACAGTTTACTGTCTAACATCACCAAACTCAAAAAAACATTTATTGGAAGTGGGAGGGGAAAAAAATAAACTGCAAAAGTACACATCCATCACTAGAACCACCAAGTATGTGAGCTGCATCATGGCTGATACATAACTGCAATACACGAGTGCAACGCACAATCGCAATTGAGATAGATAAGTATGCATGATTGCAGCTTGCATTGAAAACTGGTTTATTGGGACTAAAAATCAAATTCTCACCATCAAAAAGAGTTATTCTAAAACCAATTGTCAAGGCTTCAAATAGTAATAACAAAGGTAAATAAATGGAAAAGCAAGGTGCAAGTAAGTAATAACGAATAAACATAATGCATTAAAAAAATAAAAGATAACTCAAAATACAGTAAATCTAATAATCTAAACAAAGGTTAGCTCGAAGAGTCAAAAGCACACTAGAACACAAACAACAGCAACAGCAAGGACCACTGGGATATTCAAATGTGAAGCCTGGTCCATGAAGTTCCAAAATACAACAAAGAAAAGAAAAACATTTAAAGAAAAAGATACACGCAGTCCGGTCCATAAATCAAGCTCCAAGAATTAAAACACATCTCAAGAAAGAATAAGGAAAAAAAAACTACATAAGTGGTAAAGACCACTGTAAAAAGCAACGAATACAGCAAAATACAAATAAACAAAAATAATGAGGAATCAAAAGGAATCCCCATAAAGAACAATAAAACACAAATACTAGAAAAGTGAATATAAGATATCAAGTCAGAAAATAAAAATCATAACACAGGGAAGACACAATTGGAATAAGTTTTACATGCAAACAAGAATTACAAAAAGTTAATCTAGCAATAATAAAATAAAACAAAACAGCGAACAGAAAATAAACCAAGTCCATTTGTATTAATAAAGATAAAAATAAAACCAAAAACAAAGCTCGAAGAGTCAAAAGCACACTACAAGACGCAGAAAATCAACGAAGAACCAGAAGACAAACTGCCGAAGGAAAAATCATATAAGTAATCAATACAACAAAAAACACCAAGAATGAAAAATCAAAAGGCATATACAAAAAAAATGAGGAAGCTAAAGGCATCCTCGTGAAGAACAACAAAACACAGACACAACAAAAGTCAAAAATAAGATTTAGAAAACTAGATAAAAAAAATAAAAAATCATAAAACAAGGAAGACATAACTAGAATACAATTTAACACAAACAAGGGTTAAACATCGAAGTAGTTAATCAAATAACAAAAAAACACAAACCAAAACAAAGAACAAAAACACAAAGTCCAACTGTATTAAAAAAGGTAAACACAGAACCGTAGAGAAAGCTCAAAGAAATACCACATGNAAAAATAAGATTTAGAAAACTAGATAAAAAAAATAAAAAATCATAAAACAAGGAAGACATAACTAGAATACAATTTAACATAAACAAGGGTTAAACATCCAAGTAGTTAATCAAATAACAAAAAAAACACAAACCAAAACAAAGAACAAAAACACAAAGTCCAACTGTATTAAAAAAGGTAAACACAGAACCGTAGAGAAAGCTCAAAGAAATACCACATGAGAAAAAAAAATAAATAAATAAATAAAGGGAGGGAATTAAACAAATTTGCACATTAGAAAAAAATCTCAAAACAAAAAGCAAAAAAGAGTCAAAAAAGTAAAAAAGAGTCAAAAGGCATCCATGGAGAACAACAAACGCAAACTACAAGAATGTACAAACAAGCACGAGAAACAAAAAATCCAGTCAAAAAATAAAAATCATAAAACAAGGAAGCATAACTAGAATACCATTTAAACACAAACAAGCACAAAAACACCAATAATGATAAATCAAAGACATATAAACACAAAGAATGAGGAAGGTAAAGGAATCTTCATGAAGAACAAAATCACACATTACAAAAAAAAAAATCAAAAAACCAAAAAAATCAAAAAACCAAAAAACCAAAAAAATAAAAAAAATCAAAACACAAAACAAAAAAAGAAGTGTAAAGACATCCATGAGATCAACAAACAAAAACAATACAAGAACGCACACACAAAGAACTCAAATACGGGAGATTAAATAAAAAAAATAAAAATAAAAGATAATCAAAGCAAATGCTAGACACAGTATTCAAACCAAGCTCAAAAGAGGCATCTCCGTGACGGAAAACAAAGAAAACTAAAAAAGTGAAATAAGATTTAGAAAACTAGTAGTCCAGTCACAGAATAAAAATCATAACGCAGGGAAGACACAACTGGATAACATTTTAAACACAAACAGAGGTTAAACATCCATGTAGAAAAAGTTAGTCTAATACCAAAACAAGCAAAAAAACAGAGAACAGAAAAATACACAAATTCCAAATGTAAGAATAAAGGTAGACACAAAACCATAAAGAAAAATCAAATCCAAAGGCACAATAAAACACGTGAAAAAAGAATGACGAACGGGAATACAACAAAATTGCACACTACCAATAAACTCAAAAAACAGAGCCAAAAGAGTCTAATGGTATCCATGGAGAACAAGAAACACGAAATATACAAGAGTGCACACATAGAGAATTGCGTTTGCTAATCAAACAATAAATATATATATATATATATATATATATATAAATAAGAAAAGTATAAGTCCAGAAATCATTCCTCTCAGCTACAGAAATTGCTCTTTGAGCCACCCTTGATTCCCAGCTATCATCTCCCCTCACCCCTTCTCGACCTCTGTAAAGAAAAATAAAGAGAAAAAACCAACCAAATAGATTAGTTGGACAAATAATAAAACCTGTATAAATAGGATTATCCTTACAACCTTCTCCAAACACCTTGTTTGCCTTCCTAATAGAACTAGAATAAATGGTTAAAATTAAGCAACAAATTTTGAGCCAAATAAAACCATACAAAAGAAGAACCTATATCAAAGTATATCTGTCTTTGTGAGCTGAATAGCACGCAATGCATTGCAGATAGTTGGAGCCAAAAATTCAAATCTTTCAACCTCACAATTTTCACAACCAAAAGACAACAGCCACATTAAGTAACAGAATATAATTTTCACACCCTGTTCACATCTGTTTAAGTCACTGAATACCCCGTGCCAACAGATTAGTATCTGAAAGTAATGACTAAAACCTGAATGGAGATTAACACCACATATAATTAACTCTCTGAGTGTAGGATGGATCCACACCAAATTTACTGTCACATTGCATCCTGTCATCAAGTGACATATCTCTACCTGTTCCAAGATCACTCCATCCTCAACGAGATTCATTACTTCCAATAAGCATTATTAGTTCATCAATTCAAATGAAATATTAAAGCATGTAGATTTCACCATACCTTTTCCTTAATTTCATATCTTATATACACCTTCAAAAACTAGCCAAACATGATCTTAATATATTATGAAAAGTAATCTAAAATAATACTTACCTACTCACGTTTTTATGCCTAAACTACTTCACTCTCTCAAAACAAATGCTGGAAGAGTTCATATTGTCTTAGAGCCATGCACATTTACAAAACAGATGCTGGAACCATTAATCGTTCTTAGCACGATTACCCAAAAAAAAGACATTTATGAAAGAAGAAGGGAGAAAGAAGATTCTTCTAAAGAGAAGAAACAATGTTAATAGAAAAAAATAAGATTATGTATATTGCAATGTCACCATAGCTAGACTACAAGACAAGCTAAAATAATACATACCTCCTTGCCTTTTATGCCTCAACTACAAACTCCCAACTCTTCACTCTTACAAAGTGCTTCCACTTCACATCTCAAATTAGGTGCGTTCAACTTCGGATTGAAAGAGACTTGTAAGAAAAATCTCAAAAGTGAATGTGAATGACTTAGGTGTCATTTGGTAATCAGTTCGTTTTTTGTTTATGTTTTAAAAAAATTTGAAAACCAAAATCAAAAATGTGTATGGCATTAAAAAAATAATTAAAAACATATATCAGTTTTAACAAAAACCAAAACTATTTTCAATTTTCTTTCAAAAAAAGTGAAAAAGTCAATTTCATTTTTTTTTTCATGTCCTTTACAGCGCCAGAACCCAAGACACCCTTGATGAGACTTGGATCGGAGACGAGGCTGGGAGCCTGAACGGGTGCAAATTAGGATTTCTTATTAAATGTAAACAGTATATTAAAATTCTTTACCGTACACAGTGAATTTTATAATCCCCTCAAACATAAATTTTTTTAATTTTAAGGTAAAACAGAAATATAAAGAGAAAGAGCCGACTAAATAGATTAATAGGANTTAACAGAAATATAAAGAGAAAGAGCCGACTAAATAGATTAATAGGAAAAATAATAAAATCTCCTTTGGTAGGTTTATCCTTAACCTTATGACAGAAAACTTGCATACTGCAACAATTAAACTAGTTTTCCCAAAAACCTGGGTTACCTTCCTAATTGAACTGGAATGCATGGTTAAAATTAAGACTGAAATATTAAGATTCAAGAATATATAAGCAGCAAATTTTAAGCCAATAAAACATTGAAAAAAAAAGCACCAACATCAAAGCATATTAAGCTTTGAGAGCTGCACTGCACGCAGAACACTCAATGCAATGCAGTTTTTCACAACCTAATAGACATAACCACATTAAATAGTAGAATACAATTTTCACACCCTATACACAGCCTTTTAAGTCACTGAGTACACCATACCAAGAAGATAATATCGAAAAGTAATAACTAAAACTTCAAAGGAACACCACACATAATTACCTTTCTTAATGCAGGATGGATCCAACAAATGTTACTATGACATTGCATCTTGTTGTCTAGTTAAATATCTCTAGCTCTTCCAAGATCACTCCACGCTCAGCATGATAGAAAGCATTATTAGTTCATTACTTCCAATAAGCATTGTTAGTTCATTAATTTAAATGAAATATGACACCATACATTCCTCAAGTGAAATATCTCAATGTAAAATGGATCCACAATTTTGCAATGTTCAACAAGTTAGAAAAAGCATTATCACTTCCAATAAACCATTATTAGTTCATCAATTCAAATGAAACATCAAAACATGTATATTTCACCACACCTTTTCCTTAATTCCAAATCTTATATATCCTCGGCCACAAGCCAAACATGATCAAATATGCTTTATCCCTAAACCACTAGCCAAACATGATCTAACATGCTCTATTCCTCAACCACTAGCCAACCATGATCTAATATGCTTACTAACTCTCAATTCATTTATGGCCCTCATATTTTCAACATATAGAAATAGCACCAGTTTTCCCAATACCCTCCTTAGAAATAATTCTACTAGAAAACATAAAGCGACCACCAATTGGAATTAGAATCAGAGTAGTCAACAGAGAATAGATAAGATTGCAAAAGTAAAACACCTATTATAATATTGTTACTACTATGTTGTAAAAGTCCCTGAATAACACATAAAAGAGAAAAATGACATAAAACTAAAAAGACAAAAACTAGCTTCAAAAGTGAATGCATTCTGCGTGCTATAGGTGTCATTTGGCATCCCCATGAAAAACTAGTTTTTGGTTTTTTTTTTTTGAGTTTTTTGAAAAATAAAAACAAAATTCATTTGCCCATTTTCATTTAAAAACAAAAAACCGTTTGATAACCTGTTTTTTTTCAAATCAAAAATGCATTTTGTAACCATTATTATTTTTTGTAAAATAACATTTTCAATTTTCTGTTCATTTTTTTTTCTTGTCCTTCACAACGCCAGAATACAAGATAGCCCGGTTGGGGCTTGAAACTGGGATAGCTCATATGGGGCTGGGCTCCTAGACTGCACGGATAAATCTGAGACCCTAGATTACCCGAAGCTGAGACTCGAGACCACCCAGACGAGACTCAGACCTCGGACTGCCCAAACGAGGCTCAATTCTCGAACCACCCAGACAAGACTCGGACCTCGGACCGCCCATACGAGGCTCGAATCCTAGACCACCAGAACAAGGCTAGGACCCAGGATTGCCCGAACGAGGCTGAGACCTGGTCAAGGCCAGGACCATGACCTAGACAGCCTAGACATCGTCGGGATCTCGGGACCTAGGACCGTTCGGATGTAGCCAAGAACCAGGACCTTGCAAAAGGGGCCGAAATCCAGAACCGTGCAGACAGGGCCAAGACTCCAAACCATGAGGAGGCGCCGGTCAGGGCTCCAACCCTGGACCACCCGGACGTCACTAGTAATCGAGACTGCCTAGACGTCGAAAACGGGACCGCCTAGACAAGGCTGAGAACCAAGACCTCCCGGACAGGGCTGAGATCCAAGACCGCCCGAATGGGGCTAGGAACCGAAATCACCTAGACAAGGCCGAGAACCAAGACCACCCAGACAGGGCCGAGAACCGAGACCGCCCAGATAGGGAATCCGCACAGTTGAGACCAAGACCTAGTTCCGCAAGGACAGGGCTCGGCCTAGAACCGTCCGAACAGGGCTAGGACCAGGGATTGCCCAAACGGGACTGAGACCTAGTTGAGGCCGGGACCTGAACCTAGATCGTCCAGACATCGCCGGGATCTCGAGACCCAGGACAGCTCAGACATCGCTGAAAACCATGACCTCCCGGACGAGGCCGAAACCCGAATCCATGTGGACAAAGCTAGGACCCAGAACCATGCGGAGGGGCTGGTCCAAGCCTCAACCCTGGATCACCCGGACATCTCCAGTAATCAAGACCGCCCAGACGACGTTGAGAACCGAGGACCATCAAGCATCATCAGGATCCAAGACCAGAACCAGGACCATCAAGCAGCGTCAGGATCCAGGATCTATGATGGACAAGATTCGGTGCTCGATTTTAATCATGTATAAATGTCTTTTGTAAAGTTTTTTTTAAATACAAATGGTTAAAGAATATAAGCAAAAAATAAAAACGGTTATTCATAAAAACTTTTACAAAAAAAACAAAAATGCTTGTTTTATTTTTATTTTATTTTAACAAAATTATAAACCAAAAACTATAAATAAGAACTAAAAATAAAAAATAAAACCAAAACATACCCGTACCTAAAATTCCTCCATCAAGCCAAAAAAAAAAAATATCCCAAATCCCATTAAGGAATTCCATATT
>QANX01006600.1:0-27042 GCA_003254975.1 Ochetophila trinervis
ATTTTATACCGGATTTGGTTTTATATTGTTGTTTGCTGAGTTTATACCGATTTGGTTTTATATTGGTTGGTTTCTGATTTTAAATTGATGGTTTGATTTTATGGATTGTGGCCTATGGCCTTTGGTTTCAGATTTTGACCATTTTGCTTGATCGTTTTATGAAATTGGGTTTGACCATCAATTAATTATTATGGATTTCATTTACGTTTTTTTAGTGTTTGGTACGTGATTTCGATAATTGTTTTAAATTACGTTTTCGCCCCTAAACCGTTTTTATTGATTTAAAGATTTGGGGTAAACCGAGGGTTTTGCGAAATGATTTTCAAAACGGGGAACCTTCAACTGAGTGACGTGAGGTTTGAGTGTAAAGGTTTTAACGGCTGAAATTGTATTTTGTAGTTATCTAGGAGCACTCACGGAGATATTTATATCTCACGTTTTGCTATTTTTACTTCGTTCCCTAGGTCCTAGTTGCAGGTTCCCGTGGACTACCATCGGCATTTCGCATCGGCATCGCATCCGCTTATCGCATTTGTTTATTACTTCTTCTTATGTATTAGACTCTGATCTTATTCTGTTCATGTTGGATTTGTATTACTTATATTTTTGTCTATCGCTCTTAGTGGCTCTGTCATTCCCACCTACTTCATACATTGTTTCTTATTTATTCATTATGACTCGTTGATTTATTGTGGTGCTTATTTTATCTACTTTCGTTCATATCTTATTTACTATTCGTCCCATTATTGTTTATTTGTTTATTTGATTATTATCCCATTTCGGAGGAGGATTCTGTCGGTTGCCCCGAGGGGTTCTGGTGGAATCTTCCTCAGGAGGGGCCTCTCCGGTTATTCTGGAGGAATTTCCGGGGCGGGTCCTGTCAAAACTAACTCTTTAGTGTCTTATTTATAAACTATTTTAGGATATAAATAAATAAAAATAAAGATAGATAAATATCATAAAATGATGTAAACTAAATAATTATTTAATATCCACCTTAGATAAAAGTGTAATAACTAAATGAACATTTAATCAAATATTTATAAATATATATATATATATAACAAATTAATAAAATATATTTAAATACATTGTAAATATAAATCAGAACCTGTATATGATGTATTTGAAAGTACTCCGNTCTGGTGGAATCTTCCTCAGGCGGGGCCTCTCCGGGTTATTCTGGAGGGATTTCCGGGGCGGGTCCTGTCATGGGCCTAGGCTAGGGGCTATGGGAGGATTGAAAAATAATAGGAACAGCAGGCAATTGTAGCAGCGATTCACTGCTGCTACTAGTAGAAGTGTCTGACATCTGAAAATAACAAAGAGGACTGTCAGGCAGGCATGAAATATTATATGCTATAAACAATGCAGACACCTAATCATCAGGCTATACAAGATTGGGACAGAGGGACTTGATCCCTTAAGGCTTACAGGGAAAGAATTAGAGAGGACTAGACTGCTACAAGTTCCAGGGAAGGAAGGAACAACATAGGGAGGAGCCAGTGGCAACATGTACCGTCAAAAACAGGTTGTATAAAAAAAACAAAAACCAAAAACAAACAAATATACATCATGCGCAGCACACAGTCAGCCATCAAGGGAGGAAAGTTTGAATTTAGAAGAAAGAGTCTCTGTGTGTTAGAAGTCTTCAACACGACAAGTCTCTGACTAAACTAAGCCATGGAAACAAAAGAGAAAGTTTAGAACGGGTTCAAAAAAAAAAAAAAAAGCAAGCACAAACCCTTACCTAAGAAGCACTAGACCGAAGGGTGAAGCAAAGGAAGACGAAGATAGCAAAAGATGATCAGAAGAATCCCAGAAAAATGGTGAGAATCAATTAACGTGAACTCAAAAACTCGATATGAGGAGGCCAAAACAAAAGGAAATTAAGATTGTGGGGTTAGGTTAGGAAGTGAGGAGAGAGTGCCTACCTACGTTCCAGTGTAGAGGGAGGTGAGGCAGCGAGGCGGCGAGGGTCACATCCACTTTCTCTCTCCCACGCTGACGATTATGGGAAGCGCAAAAAGCGCCTGACACCATACCAACGTGCCCCAACTGTCGGATCAAAATGAATGGACTAGATAGATCGGGCAGTTAATGGTAGCATACATTTTTTGTAAATAAGAAAAGAGTGGGCCTTTGAAACTCGCGCCAAGTCCGCTCCTAGACAAGGCAAAGGCAGGAATTGAAATTTCAAATAGATTGAGAAGGCCCAAGCAGGTCTTCTGCCCCACAAGAGTGAAGACCACCCCGATTGAAAATCGGGCTGGTCTTAGAGACTAATGTTATGGAGATTTTTGGAATATGGGTCAGAGAACCTCCCAAACCCCTTTAACGCCCGCAAAGGTCACCTTGAATGAGGCCCACTAGTCACGAGCAAGTGAAGCTCGGCCTGACAGGCAGAGCCGAGAACAAGCCCAGACGCGGCATGGTCTCGGACGATGGAATAAGTAAGCCCTATTGACCTTCAATTATTGGCTTAAATACTTGCTTTATTCTCCGAGTCCATGTCTCACAATCCCAGCTTATGAGGGTTCATAACCCTAGCATCCGAGTCGTTGAGATGATGTACTTAAGGTAAGGTTAGGTAAGTGGAATGTGACGGTTTTCTGGAGATTTGAACCCTAAACGCTCCCTAACAACCCTAGACCAATCCCCATCATCACCTTTGACAGGTTTCAAGAGGGCCCTCAGCGCAAAACTCGAGGTAGACTGAGCAGTGGGATACCTGAAAGAAACCTGAAGGAGGTTGCTGGAATAGTCTCATAACTGACTTAGGCATCGGAGTGGGAACGCCGGTGACACC
Source organism: Ochetophila trinervis (assembly GCA_003254975.1). Lineage (NCBI taxonomy): Eukaryota > Viridiplantae > Streptophyta > Magnoliopsida > Rosales > Rhamnaceae > Ochetophila > Ochetophila trinervis. The sequence continues at coordinate 2,810 of QANX01006600.1, forward strand.
ACCAGCCCTCAGTCTGACGTCATTGTCTCATCTTGCATGGATCAAGGACAAAATCAGAGATACAGTCAAGGAAACATCGCGTGACATCGTAGTGACAAAAATCAGACAACAACGATACATATTATTGAACTAGATATGTATGAATTATTAAAAACAAATTAGAGTGTCAAGTTAAGTTGGTTAATATTAATATGCCAAGTCGTGATTCAAGACATTCTCTCCCATTTAGATTGAAAATTATTTTAATAATGAAAAACAATTTAGAGCAATAGAAATCACATGAATGCGTCATATAATAGTAACAAATTATTCTCTATATCTTTTAGACGGGTTCAATTTAAGGAAATTATTTATCTGTCACTAAACTGTAAAGATGATGATTAATTTAATTTTGGATAGTAATTAATCTGTACAATTTATTAAAAAAATTAGAAATTTTTATATTAAAAATTTTAAAATTTTTATCCCATAATAAATTTCGAGGCACTGTAATTTCACAATTATTGTTATATTTTTATTTTTATTTTTTCATAAAGTTATATTATTATTTTTTGCCAAAAAGATGATGTGAAGTATTTATTGAAGCCTGCCATAATAATGGATGGAAAGGATTCTACCATATATATTATGTATTCTTAATTATTATTTAAAATAAAAATAAAAAGTCAGACTAATATCATCTCATAATCATTTGCAGTTACTTGTTTATCAAAATAATCATTTGCAGTTACTTATATTGTATATATGTATATATTATTTATTAAAAACAAAATTAGAGTAATAGAAATCATATCGCCCAAAATATAGATTACTTATGAAAATGTTGCTAAAAAGTTATTATAATAAATACATCAAAAGACCTATAATATATTTTATACTTTTTTTTATATACTTTATTGATTTTTATTTTTATATAAAATTATGAGTTTTAGAATGACTTGGAGCTGTTCTGTCACCAGTCCGGTTTAGGCCCAAATAAATTTTCTTCCAATAAATAATGAAACAAAGAAGAAAAAACACATATAAGTTATAACTCACTCAAAAAAAGAAAAAACAATAGGAATTCTACTAAAAACTTCTTTTTTTTTTTTTTTTTTTTTTAAGAAGAGAAAAAAGAAAGAAAAACCAACACTTTCTCTTCGATCTCTTGGAAGCTCCCAAAGCCTTTCTGCGACGAGCACAGAGAGACAGAGAAAGCGATAATAAAGACAGAGAAAACAGAGAGAGATCTGTGTCTCCAATACGGAAAGATTATATCGTATTTTCATATACATTGGAATCGCATTTTTGATGGGTAAGTATTGAATCTCAATCTGATACAAAAAAAAAAAAAAAAACGAAGCTTTTCTTTTATCAACAAGATTCGTGAATTTGGATGAAACTCAGAGACCCCAGGTGGAAGAAACAGTTTGGTTGTTGTTGTTGTTGTTTTTATTGTTGTTGTTTCGCTTTTGCTTTTCGCCATTTGGAAATTTGAGCCGTCCTAAATTGCAATTATTCTGTTGGCCTGTCACTTTAGTGAATCCCACTTCACCTAACAAGTATTGGGAAATTAATCACACACCATATCCTTCTTTGCGTTGAGTGCAAGAGCTTCTTTTGCATTGTATCTTATACATATCTATTCATGTTTCAATTTGAGCTTCTTCTTCTTTCTCTTTTTTTTTTTTTTTTTAGTGGTGGTAGATTTTATGTTTTAATGCTGTTTATTTGTAATTCTGCAGGAAAGATACATGGTTAACTGCTGTTTTAGATTTGGTATTTGAAGCCAATGTTTTGATTTATAGAAACCCATTTTGGGTTTTCTGAATTTGGGGTTGCGAATTGGAAGTGGGTATTTTAGGCTTTTGACTGCAAGTTATTCTTCATTGTGATTATTGGTGACCTCTGTTTTAAGGGCTAAGTCTTTGAGGTTAGCATTTTGTGCACAAAAATGGCTGATGCAGCAGGTCTAGCAGAGGCTGCAGGATCAAGATTTAGTTCAGTGGAGCTAATTGGGAGAGGATCATTTGGTGACGTCTACAAGGGGTAAGCATGAATTTACAGATTTTCATCGTGCATAAGTGTCTTTGCTGCAATCCATTCGTTGTCCACATGATATTTTCTGTGGATGCTAATAAAAAACGTTAAGAGTACTAATGATAATCACACAAAGTACATGTCTAAAATCTGTTTTGGGATAATCTGTATTCCCATTTTGTGCTATGCGGATAACATGTAACATTCAATTTCAAGTTGAGAAAATTGTCAATGATACATAGTTATTAGATTTAGTTCTTATCTAAGTTATCTTTGATGATAAGCTTTGGCGTAATGGGGTAGTAATTTTTGTCTAAATTAATTCTCTCTTTAGAAGCAGTTTTTAGAAGTCAGCAATGCAGGTAGAACCATAGATATAACACCTTTAAACTGAAATCAGTTATTACTATTTGGGTTTAGTAATTAACCATGTGGGTTTACGATGTTGGTGTTGGTTTATTGTAGTGGCTTTGTGAAGATTAGGATTTTAGATGTTGTCAAGAGGATGTGGTTGAAGTGGTATACTTGAGATGGAGAGTTAATTTGGAGCAGGAAATTGGTTTTTGTTTGGTTTGAAGGTCAATTGAGGGTAGGGTGAATTGGATTTTTCAAGGATAAGAATATAGGAAATGGATAACTTCAGCAATACTAAATTATGGATGAATTGTGAAAATAAGTAACGCAGATAACAACTAGGTATTTCTTCAGTTATTAATCAATGTTTTTCATATGCATGTTTACCCATTAAGTTTTGAAGGAGGGCTTATTTAGATTGTGAATTTGGGAGAATTTTTAGAAAATTTATATAGATATTGATAGTTTCTTTGTTGGACTGATTAAAGTGAACTTCATGAGAAGTAGGTATCTGTCTCGATTTCTGGAGGTTTTTTGAATGTGCTTGGTCACTGCCTTAATAAAATTACTTATTTAATAGTTTAATTTGATCACTTGTGTTTACCAATTGCTAATTATACTTGACTTACTGGAGGTACTTTTTAAACGAAGAACTTGTTCAGTTATTCATATTACTTGCATTTGCTTCTGTGTTTGATTGTTTCCTAGTATACTTTATTTTAATGTGGAATTGTGTTAAATACTTCATGATGGTCGAATAATTTTTACAACATAATCTGAAAATTGATTCATTCTGGGCTACCTTTCCTGACTTGCAGGTTTGATAAGGAGCTTAACAAAGAAGTTGCTATTAAAGTAATTGATTTGGAAGAGTCGTAAGTACATGGCTTTCACTTATTTCATATATAACATTCTGCAGCATCTTCATCTCTGTATATGTTTGCTTTTTAATATGTTGAATAAAGAGTACATTAGGTAGGTTTGTTGACCATTCTGTTTTGGATGCAAGCTTTGTCATGTGTGAATGAACTAGCTTTCTGGAAGAATTTTTTCTCACAGAAGTTCTGCTATGCACATCTAATGGTAATGAGTGTTGCTTCTGGTTAAGCCTGTTTGTTAGCTGTAAATTGGTCAGTGACAAATATATATCTCCTATTAGAAAAAGAGGGGAGAAAAAAGATATATAGACCTGTTGCTCTGCCTGGATGTGTGAGATAGTCAGAATTAATGTTTGATTTAATATCTTAAAATCAATGTAACCTTTTGCTAAGCTATCAAAAGTATTCTTTGAAGATGGATATCCCCAAGCAGCTAAGTTCCTGAACATGGTTTCCTTTCTTGCCTCAAATTGTTAATGGAAAAATGTATTGCATGACTACCATTCTTTCATTATTATTCAATAAATTTATAAATTAGAAATGGCAGGTTGTAGGATAAGATCTACAGAGTCTTGTGAAATTAACTGTGAATTTATTCACACCATGAAAGTTGACGACAACTAATCCTGATTATATCAATCGACTTGCTAATGGGCTTTTGTGCTGCAAGATATTGTACATATGTAGAGCTTGCAGCTACATGGCTAAGTAATGGTGCTGCATTGCCCCTGTTATGCATGCTAGGAATCTTGAGTTAGAAACTTAGAATGCTGTGGAGCAGGACAACTGGCATGCATCTTTTGATAAAATTTAAATTTTTCCTGGGTGATTTTATTAGCATACAATCTCCTTGTACCATAGATGTGCTTTTCCCAATTATTCAATGTTTTATCAGCCATGCAGCTAGTTTTTAATGTTTTGTATTTGTTTGTTGTCATCTGCAGAGAAGATGAAATTGAAGACATTCAGAAGGTACTATTTTATATTCTTGATTGACTAGTATTTCTTTATCTGAAAAGCTTTAGAAAACTTAGATTGCTAATATATCTCAATTTTGTGTCAGGAAATTTCTGTGTTGTCACAATGTCGCTGTCCTTATATTACAGAATATTATGGTTCTTATCTTCACCAGACTAAACTATGGATAATAATGGAATACATGGCCGGTGGCTCTGTTGCTGACCTAGTAGGTTACTTCTGTCGAGTTGCTTCTACATTTTTAATATTCAAAAGTGAAAGTTGTTTAATATCCAGGATATTGTATCATTTACCATATTTTCTCCATAAGAAGCAAGGTCCTTAGTTTTTGGTTTTTAAACTTGGCGGGTGGACATTGTAACCATGTTAGCATTTTTTGTTCAGTCGTTCATAATATTGCTATGTTTACACCTTTCTAGCACAATTTATAGGTTGCATATTTTGCCATATCATGATATACATAAATAAATAAAACCTGAATATGTAAGCTTTTAGAGTAAACAATCACCAATTGGTCTACAAAATATTGTTTATGTCCAAAGGTTTTGAACTATGGGATTGACCCTTCCGGTAGAGGTATTTAAAAGTTTTCTTTGAAAAGAAATAAAATTCACACAGAATTGAGCATTTGAAGTCAAACTCTATCCATGCTTGATGTGTGGTGTTTGCCTGTGAAAGGTGGGGGAGTGTTAAATTGTGAAACTGATTATGCATCATTTGGCCTTTTTTTCGTAATTAAATGCTTTTTGGACAGTTTGGGTTACCAACACACACATGGAAAATTCCAAGTTTGTCCAACATTTCTTATATATCCTATCTTAGAGCTAACATATCTGATTATAGAATAGACTCTAATTAGGGGAGCTATACAATTGGATGAGTATGGACATCCTAATTGAATATGGCATGCTTGCAGTTTTTTCATGAATTTGTTTCAGTAGTTGGCATCAGTAGATGCGTTCCTAAGAAAGTAATGGAGTGGTATGATAGTTTTTCACCAAATTTATGCTAATTCTTAGAATTTGAAATAATGGACCTGGTAATTGGTATCGCATATGAATAAATAAATATTAATTGTTGGAATAGGTAAGCTTGGTAGTTATCAATGCCATGACAAATGACGAAGCATATTTTTGATAGGGACATTACGCATTGAATTCCTTTAGCTGCCTCTTTCCTGTTACTTGTTTTACACAAGCATAATATAGTCTGTGTAATGCATTTTTACAGAAAACTAAAGATTCTTTATCTCCGCAGATCCAGTCTGGTCCACCTTTGGATGAAACCTCAATTGCTTGCATTCTTCGTGACTTGCTGCATGCAATAGAATACTTACATAATGAAGGAAAAATTCATAGAGATATCAAAGGTTAGGTATTATTATTGTTTTACTTCATCATTGCTGCTTTATTTAAGTTCTTTTAGGTGAAATTCATGTCTCTTGTTCTTAAAGTTCATATGATTAGATGCCTTATAATTCTTGCAGCGGCAAACATTCTATTGTCTGAGAATGGTGATGTTAAGGTACATTTTCATGCTCAGAACAGGCTTGCATTTAGCATAAAGATAGGACTAACTAGAAGGATCTGCATTACAATTGAGGTCAATTTTATTTGCGTTTGGTCATCTGATTAATCTGTGACTGTGTAACAGGTTGGAGATTTTGGTGTTTCTGCACAGCTAACAAAGACTATATCAAGGAGGAAGGTACCATGTTTTGCGAAATTGGTTTTCTTAATCAATTAGCATTGAGATTATTGAATTTTGCTTTCCTTTTCTGATAAAAAGTATGCTTTGAAAATAATTTTTAAAACTTAAAATATTATTATAGTGCAGCTAATTTTTACCTTCTCTACTTTTCTCTAGTCCATTTTCAGAATGGTGAATGTTAAATTGATTTATTGCCATCAAATTGATTTTCTCCTGCTGTTTTTTTAGCATCATTCCCATCTCTGAAGGAGAGGGGTTAACTATGCGATGTTATTCCCCATCAACTTTATTTATTTTTTGCTTTATAATGAATGAGGACCACATATCTGGTGTAGTTCATATTGATGATGTGGACTGCTTTTCTTAGCAAGGACTTGTTGGCAATATTGATATTTTCTGCTATTTGGAGTACACTAATTTGTTTAACAACAACAGACATTTGTAGGAACGCCATTCTGGATGGCACCAGAGGTAATCCAGAATTCAGATGGATACAATGAGAAGGTATATTTAGGGTCTACTAATTTGTCTTGCTGTTGCTTTATACCTCCTCCCTTCTGTGTCATTCTGAGTCTTGCTGAGGCTTGATTATTGGCAAAATGGGACCCCTTTCTTGATACAGGCAGATATCTGGTCTCTGGGAATCACTGCAATAGAGATGGCGAAAGGGGAGCCTCCACTTTCTGATCTTCACCCAATGAGAGTTCTTTTCATTATACCTAGAGAAAACCCACCTCAGGTTATTACAATATTTTTTTTGGCACACGGGTTATATATTTTAGATAATTTAGAATGATGAAATGCTGTAATCAAATGTCTTATTAAGTGAGTGCTGTAATTTGATGGAATACTCTATGATTTATATTGATCAATTCCTTCTCTCTGTTGTGCAGTTGGATGAACATTTTTCTCGTCCTATGAAAGAATTTGTTTCACTTTGTTTAAAGAAGTTACCGGCTGAGGTAATTATTTTATGCCCTCGAAATGCTCTGCTATTATGTTTATCTTATTATTGTTATTTGATTTCTTATATTGGAATATTGTTGATAAGGGTATCTGCTTTCACACCATAGTCTATTTGATTAGCATCGCCTTTTGGCCTTAAGATGAACGTAAAGAAGTCATTAGTTGATCCTTTGTATTCACACTGAGTGGATAATTGCCACAGGGTAGACCTGTGATAGTTTATTTGTGTTAAAATGAACAGGCTTCTGTTTTCTGATGCAATGTTTTGTAAAGGGTGTTTAGATCCATGAATATTTCCTTACATATGCCTCTAATGGAAACAGCTAACTGATATGCCTAATGGATTTACATGGAACAAAAGAAAAAAGGAAATCCTTAAACTAGTTTAAATTTTCTGTTAATTCAATTTGTTTAACAAATTCAGGCTCTTAAAAGAAGCTATATTGCAACTAAAAGTTGCAGTAACATGGTTCCTTTTGAAGTATTTGATAATAGTATGGGATATTTGACTTTATTTTGACTTATTTGCAACTGTCTGTTGAATAATCGCATGTTACATTTATTGCTTGGGAATAGATTTAATTTCACCTCTTCTTTTCTATAACGAAAGGAAAAAAAAAACTCTAAAAAGTTGTATTCTTTATGGTGCATCACTTGTACATGTGGCACTTGTGTCTGTAAATATCTACTGCCAATTTGAATGGTGATTTGTGATCTTCCAGAATAGTAATTGTTTAGAACTATATGGCTTTATTATGGTTTGTTTGACCCCTGGTTTTTATTTGCTTTAAATTCAGCGACCAAGTGCCAAGGAACTTCTGAAGCACCGCTTTATTAGGACTGCAAGGAAGAGTCCAAGGCTTCTAGAGAGAATAAGGTTTGTAGTTTTATGTACTTGCACATTTTGTTTTATAAACGTCTATCAATTATGCTCACTGAAAGGTATGAGGGAGCATAAAACATAGTAACTGCACATCAGATGCCAGTCTTCATAACATTTTCCAGTACATGTTAGTGTGTGTGTTTAACTTGGATCAATAACTTTAACTGGAGCATCAATGCTCCATGGTTTAGCATTGTGCTGATGTGCTGCCTTTTATGATATTGACAGAGAACGTCCAAAGTATCAAATTAAGGAAGATGCAGAGACCCCAAGAAATGGTCCTAAAGCTGTAGAGAGTTCTGATACAGTGAAGGTGACAAGAAGTTTAAGAGAAGAAACTGTTCGAGCTAGGTTGGTCTGCTATTGTTGATTGAAGGGGTTTTGCTGATTGTTTGGCTTAACTCTAACCAACTAATTTAAATTTTCAGTAATCAGGGTAAAAACCTGAAATATGCTGGATGGGATTTCAGCATTAGTGGATCACAAAGTACAGGTACAGTTAGAAGTAAACCACCTCAAGCTAGAGAAAGAAAGCCAGAAGTTCCATATAATCAGGCTACCCTTGGGAGAATCCCAGAAAGTGGTAACCAGCAGTTGTTGGCATCTGGAAATACACCCGAAGATTCTTTTGAAAAAGATGCTAGAGTTCAGGAGACCAACTATGAAGATGTAAGTCTCTCTTCTCTTCATAATGGATGTAGGTTGCGTCTCTTCTCCACTGTCTCATATATCAGTTGAATTAGTGTGAGGCACAGCTATTTGTCTTCAATATTGACCAACTCATTTGTACAAGTGGGATTTTTTTTTTTGGGTTCTTTCTTGGACAAGTACAATTGGAAAGTTAGTTTGCTAGAAGCATGCCAAAATTTAGTGGTTCTTTTTAGTTAGGTTTTGGTGCATGATAATGGGCTGTCAAGATTGTCTACTTTGAGGTGGGCTAAGCAGGTTTAATACACAACAACATTGAAATAGATACACTAACACGTAATTCATTTACATGATCTATTAAACACTCTCTCTTAATTTTAATTTCTTCCGGCCATATATGCATCACTAAATTTTTGCCTCGCATATTGTGTATATGGAATGTGATATAGTCTTTTAAGGATATGAAGTGCTTAATTTTCAGGAAGAATTGTCTGTTAGTGGATCAGGAACTGTTGTTATACGAACTCCAAAAGGATCCCAGTCATCTGCTCAGTTTCATGATCAAATCTCTGTGGTGTGTTTTCTGTTAATATTACAATAAAATTTCAACTTAATGATTTATTACTTGTGCTGTGGTGGCTCAAATATTAAAGTTAGCTTTGTGGTTGCTATGTAGTCTAGCAGCACATATGCTTCTTTTGATGATGCATTTCCCAGTGGAACTGTTGTATTCCGTGGCCAGCATGATGATTCTGATTCTCCACGAACTCCTAAATCCAGGCTGGGAAATGAAGAAAGAACTTCAAGTGCCTCACTTGAAGACAGTGCTGCAAACCTTGCTGAGGTTGTTATTTATTTTTCCCTCTTTTTTTCTCCTTAATTTTTAATTAGTATGCTTTTTGATTTGTCGTCAGAACCACTTGTGTTATTTCAAGCTTAAGTTTCTTCTTTTGTGTGCTCTGTTAGAAAGCTAAACAACTAGTTTAGTAGTGGGAAGTAGTGAAGAGGGCAGATAGTTATGTCCATCCATTACATTTGACAAATGCAGTTGATAATTGTAAGAGACATTAGAGATTCCTCATTGACTCCTCACTTGCAGGGTCACATTTTTCAAAAAAAATCTTTATTCTTTAATTACATCATCCTTCTCCAGTCTAGTAGTCTACTCTAGGGGATTCATAACTGAGAATACCACTGCAGTCCAGGTTTTTATTTTCTTGAAAATTTTAATTTCCACAATCCTGAATAATTAATTAAACTTCCGCTTTTGGTTGACAATTTGATTATAGGCGAAAGCTGCTATTCAAGCAGGGTTCAGGAAAGGAAATCAGAGGGGAAGGTCTGCTATGGGCAAGATCAACAACGATGGGCCAGAAAACAGAAGAAGAGAGCGAATCCCAAATAGTTCTGATTCTTCTAGGTACATCTGTTAGCCTAGATGCTACTAGTACATATGTTTCTTTTCGCATACTGATTTCTGGTTTTGATCTCTTTCTTTGCCTTAGAAATTCCCATGAATATTTGGATGCACCAAAAACATTACCAAGATTATTCCTAGGAAGTGATGATGAAGAAAATGCGAAAATAGTATCGTCCTGTACACCATTATCAGTTTTGCTCATCCCTTCCTTAAAAGAGGTGAACACCCAGTAAATTCCATGCCTTTTGTCCCTTATATATAATGCTATATTGGTAACCTTAGATTTTTATTTATTTTGTTGAATTGTGTTATTTTGCTGGATTTCTTTAAATTTCCTGTCTTGTCTACTTGGTACACACCTCAAGTCTTCGCAATGAAATCTCTTTAAGAATATGATAAATAATTCTCATAAAAATAAAGTATACGATAAATAAATCCGCTTGTACTGAAGCTTAATTGTTTGAGCCAAAGGGCTGCATTTGTAATGCACTGCTAGAGCAAAGCAGAACTTCCAATGAAAGATATACTGACCGATTCATGATTTATTGGCCTCTTATTAAACTCTTTATTTTGCTAATTTTTATTTATTATTGTGTACATGTTATTGTGGTCTGCTGTACATAATTGTTTTTCCTTGCACTGTACAGTTTCCATGGTTTCACCTTTTACCTCGTAACGAACTCTGTATCCACGGATTAAGAGGAGTTAGTTATTTAGAAATCATCAGTCACATTTATATTTGTGCTGTTGGAAAAATTGTCCTAACGATTTTAGGCAATGTGCAAAAGTTATTATCATTTTATTTTTAATGTATATCTGAATGGACTCTAATTAAGTACATTCGTCTTTTGAAGTTCAAATATATAACTTTTTCTTTAGGTCCATGCCTTGGTGCTTTTTGAAGTCTGAACGAAGGTTCATCTTCAAGTGCAGCTCAAGGGCCTTCATTAACATCACATGTGGTTTTACCTATGATATTTGACCTGTGTATGTGATAATGCAGGTGAATGCTGATGATTCTGAAGGGTCTATAGTTCATGCAGTTGCGAATTCGCTCAGCAATATGGAGCGCTTGAAGCCTGGATCTTGTGAAGTTCTTATCAGCAGGTTACTTCAGCGATTATCAAGGTTCAAAAAATTCTTCCACATTTTTATGTTACTCCCATTTTTTCTTGCCACTTAAAAAGGCTGACTGATGCTGTTTAGTTCGGAAGACTCATGTAGATGAAAATCTTTGTAGTTCAAAAGAATCCTCGTTGAAAGATCTAAATGATCTGGCTTCTCACCTCTTCACTAAAGGTAAGACAGCCTCTGAAGAAACAAAAAACGTGAATGCAGAAGCCGATAACAAGAAAAAGCAGCAGAACAAGGAATTCCTTTCGAATACAAATTTGAGTCCACTTGCAAGATTTCTGCTCTCAAGGTTTGTCAAATGATTTCTTTTTTGCAGTGATAGTAATTTTACGAACAGAAAACATTTCAATGGCAAAACTAATGCTTCATATAGACACTTGGGACCTGCAAATGACGAGGCAATAATAAGGCTCCCGACCTTAAGATGATATGCTCATATAGGAAGGAAGAGACTATAAATAAATAAATAAGAAGAAAATCATGGTTGTGCTTCATTTTCTTTGGAAAGGGAAAATTGGATAATTTGCATTATTTATGCTAATTATTTGTAAATGATGCAGATGGCAAGGCCAAGCTTCACGAGATCTCAACCAAGCTTAAAGGAGATTGACACAAAATTTTTCTTTGTTTTTGTAGTGTGATTCTCGTTTGTGCATTTATACTGATTCAATGTACATATCATTGTAAGAAATTGTGTATTTATTAACTATTTGATCATTATTATTTTTTCATCTCAACATTTTTTGTTTCACAGTTGCAGAATTGGTGTATAATTTAAGGGTTTGCAAAAATTACATTTGTCGTTGTAATTTTTCAAAAAAATTACTTTGATTTATTAATAATTATCTTTTCGCTAACCTACAGAATTATTTTGCTTCAGATTTATTCTGCTTTCTTGCAACATTTGGTTCCTAAAGGTCAACTGAGATTATACAACCTGATAGCAAGAAAATTATCAGCGAAAGTGTGTAACTCTTTCGTCTCCTATATTCTCAGCTGCCAACTAACATCTCCCATTTTTTTTTTAAATCTTTTTATTCCCCCATCTAATACTGAATAGAATACCAACATAAAATTGTACCAATCATAGCTTAGCATTAAGCAATTTGCTATGCCTACTAAATTTTTCTAATTTACATTTTATTTTTTTTCCAATCTTATTATTTTCCTTAGTCATCTCACTCTTGCTAGAGCATTTTCAATTATATTTTTTATTTAAAGAGCATAATTTACAAATTAAAGAGCATTTTAAAAAATAAAAAGTGAAATTTTGATTTATAATTAATTTTTATTTTGCATTTTTCTATAAATATTTCTAATTAATATTTTTTCTCTTTATTTTTCTTCTCCTATGCACCATAGTATTTGAAAAAAATTAAAATATAAATTATAATTAATAAATTTATTTATAAATGTAATAATTGTAAAACATTAAATGAATTTATTACAATTTTTATATAAAAAATATGTTTAATTCTATATTTAGAGAGTTAAATTCTATTTTTATTTTTATTTTTTAATTTAAAAAGCCAGCAGAAATTATAAAATAGAAGTTTGATTCTTTAAATAAAAAGCCTATTGAAAATGCTCTCACTTTTGCTATTTTAGTAATGCCGATTAATGAAAATAAACAAATTTATGACATTTCAAATCAGAATTTTTATAACTTTGATTTCCTAAAATGTTGCACCTTAAATTTGGTGAAAAAATATAGAGGGCTGTCATTTGCCTTTCACTATAACCAAGTTTAAGAAGCTGTTAATTGCAATCCTGATTGTATGAGATGCAAAATATAAGCACATGACTCTAAAACGCACTCAAGAAAACAATAAGCCTCCTGGGATACACAACAACTAAACCATTAATAAATTCATTTAATGAGAAGGATACAAACAATTAGCAGATTAGGAAAATGAAGTTTGATCATTGACCACCCATGCAACTTCATTTTTCGAGCTCTTAAGCAACTCGAGGTGAGCAGGGCCTTACTACTTCCTGCATGATATGCAGCACTTTTGCATAGCAGCACAAAACATTGATCTCTTGCAGAAAAACATGCCTCAGACTAAGCTAAATTTTCATATTTGTTAGTTTGTTAGAAACTAGTATTTCCATCTTCCTTTGAGACTTCTGCTTTTATTACCTTCCCCGAGAATGCTGCTTCGCAGGTGTTAGCTTCCGGAATGCAGCATGCAAAATCATGCCTTTGAATAAAAGAAGGTTTAATATGTGAGAAAGGCTTGCACAAAGAAAAAGGGATGCGTAGAAATAAAGAAACTTATCCAAGTCACCTGCATAGCTGATGCCCAGTGCCCAGAAAAGAGCCAGTTGCACATTCGAACATATCAAAATAACAGCGGTTACTGCAAAAATGAGGTCAACCAATTATTTGAAACACAAGGAGGGAGGGGGGGAGAGGGAGAGAGAGAGAGAGAGTTTCAGACAAATGTCAACTGCTAGATGAAGGCATATTCGGGCATTCAATGTTCCTTGAACACCAAGGTAAGGAGCTCTTAGCAAGAAAATGTGGACAATAGGATTCAACTGAGCAATTACTTGGCCAACATTGAACTAAAAAGGAAAAAACTTAACTGCTTGGCCAACACAGGCCCTCCAAGAAAATTTGATAGTTTCTAACAAGTCACACAGTCTAAAGGAGAACCATTCGAGGTAAGGAGGGGTATAATACCACACAAGGCAATGGGCCAGTTCAGTCTAAAATGAACCTACGTGATAAAAACCATACTACACATGGAATCTACAGTCAAAAACTTATAAATTCCTTAGAGTTTCACAATTTTAAATCACAAACAAGAAATTGCACCTTTCAAAAATTGTCAACAAACTGAACTTCCTTCCCTTAAGAAACTAACACAGACAAAGAATGTTTCTTTTATTCAATTAATACAGTGAAAGATGAATACCAGATAGAATTGATCTAACATACAAGATAATGCTCCTTAAAAGAACAAACAGTTGATAACTCACCACATTGGGCACCACGAATCAAACACTGCTGAACTACTGGATATTGATTCAGTCCCCATCTTTCACTACAAAATTTAAAAATATCCCATAGAGCCAAAGATGATAGCAATCCAACAAGTGCAAGTGGCATCTTGTACCTTCAACCATTCACAAGACACAAAAATTATTAGATAAGAAGAAAAGGAAATGGCACATGACTTATAAAACCCCATGTCCATCTCAATAGAAAATGGGGAGGGAGGGAGGGAGAGAGAGAGAGAGGGAGGAGTCATGCCATGGTCAGAAAAATTGAAAACTCAGCTTCAACTAAGCCAATCATTGCATTACACAAAGACAGATTGATTTTTGTGATTTCTTAAACTGCCATACAGACACTATGGCCATAAAATGTAAACTTTACAACGATATTCAACCAGCAACCAGAAAAGTTCACAAAAGAACAGAAAATTCGCTCAAAACCTATCAGACCCTACTATATTTATTAAATGTTAATAGTACCAAGAATTCCACTTGACTCTTTTATACTCCATCTAATTCTTGAAAAAGCATTGCAGTGAAATCAATCTTGAACTTTAGAACTAACAATTATCGCCACTTAAAACATAAGAAACAGAACACTCCTCTAATCGGAAGGTTAGCTGAAGTGATACCGTATGACAGAATCATAGAGTATTCCAAACATAAAAAGGAAACAAATTTTATTTTATTCCTATTTCCTAGTTATAAAAACAACCGATTAGAGAGTTATGCAAAAAACGAAAATCATAAGCTTTGACTAGAAACGTGTCTTGTAGATTATACCAATGCAATAATCCAGGAAAATTCAAACAAAATTGAATGAGAGATTTTTAATCTAAACTATTCCATCATCTGCCCAGAGAAGCCAATGGAACAAAGAAGTTTAACAAGGTCATCCATATATTCTATATATATCCAGTCAAGAAAATTTTTAATCAATTTTCAATTTTGATAAAACCAAAGCAACATAAACCAAAAGCTCCAAATCCCAAAAACCCAAATCCAAAATTACAAAATATTCCCAATTCAATCCACTTCTCAGTTCTCTCAGCAATCAAGATAAGCAATTCATTTACATACCATTCAATTCAAATTCCAATCCTTCTCTAGGTCTCAAAATCAATCCTACACTAGAGAGAAGTAGAGCAAAAAGAGCTTACAGAGTACAAGCAAAGAAGATGACGAAGAGGGTAGCATAATTGCGAGCATAGCGCTTGACATTCTCATGGACCCTCAAGCGAGCCTGTGAGGAGGACGAAGGAAAACAGTAAGAGTGGCAAGACCCAACGAACAGAGTGGTCCAAGACGGTGTCTGGCCGGAGAAATCATCGGTGGTGAGCTTGGAAAATGGATTAAGGGTGAAAAGAGAAAGAAGCGTGAGGATACGAGAGAAGAGCGAGACGAAGACGCCGATGACAGTGGTGCTGGTGGTGCTGGTGGTGGAAGAGGTGGCGATGGCGGAGTTTATTGAAGTGGTGGAAGGGACAGAGTTGGAGATGCGGTGGAGTTCGGAGGTTCGCTGGTCGAGGACTTCGAGGTAGCCGCTGTCCCGCAGCCATGTCTCGAATGCTGGGTCGGGGACGCTGAGAGACAATGGGTTCGACGAGAACACCATTATTGCTTACCCAATTTCTAAAATTTCTCTATGTTTTTGGTGGCGATTATGTTGCAACAAAATTGTGTCTAACAAAACAAACACTATTTTATCACACAATTATTTTCTCTTTTGTGAAATAATTTTTTTTTTTTAACTTTATTATAAAAATATAAATGTAGGAGATAAAATATATCATTTTTCCAAGAATTATTATCCAAACTGAAATCCACAGTGACAAGCGGGCAAAGAAAAGCATTTTGGAACTTCATTTGCTTTTTCTGGCTCGAACCCAACTTCTCCAAAACGAACAAAGACAATGTTGAGGAGTCATAACCTCAAACAGTTGTCCTACACTCTCAGCGCTTGCTGCTTTACCAAACCCTCTCGCCATCTCACTCACCCATTTCCTTCACCTCTCCTTCTCTTCTCCGTAAACCGCAAACCCGCTGAACCATGCACGCCCAATTCCTTCCCTGCAAACATTTCGGCGTCTCTTTCTTCGTCAACCTCTTCCGAGGCTCTTTATACCGACTCCTACGTTTCGCCTTACCTCTCAGTCCGCATTCGCTGTCCAAATGATGTTGCGGTGAGCTTATTCTTTTCATTAAAAATATTACACCTGGGTTTATCTTCATTTGGGTTTATCTGCATTGTTTTCGTAGAAAGGTAATAACTTTATCGTGTTTTTGGTTGATGAGAGGAGGAGAAAAAAGGAAGAGGAAGATAAAAAAAAAAAAACCTGAGCAAGATATAACAAACATTCCTATGTTTGTTTTCCTCTTTGGAACTTTTTCAGCTTGAAATGTGAAAGGAAATTTTTCGGTCTTGCCCTTTTGCTTTAAATGGACGTTCTTTAATGCTTGGACCATTTATTATACACCATAAGGTTATTAAGGTATGGTTATGGGTTTCATCCTATTTTCAGTAGAACAGTTGGTTTCATCAAATTTCCTTCGTACTACTTCTTGTTAGCCAGGATACACTATCAGAGGCTCTTTTATGCTTCGGTGCAAGTTCGACCACTATTGACGAGAAAGATGTCAATGAGAGTTCTGATGAGGTGAACCGTCTATATTTCTTACATTTGTCATAATGCTATGAGCTTGTATTTTATATAATTTGCTTTAGAATTCTTGTCATTTCTGCTTGTTTTATCTCATTCACTATTTAAGGGCTTTTTATTTTTCTATTATCATTCATTAGAAGATTATTGACTAATAATGAAACGTAGGCAATGAAGATAAGATCATGATGAAATCATGCTTTGGGTATTGAATTAATATATTATTCTAAATCCCTTTCTTTTGGTGGATCGTAAGTCAATATTTTGATACTCGTGACCCCTAATATGTCCAAATCATTTTAGCTACAGGTCATAAGTTGGGTGTTGTAGTCAGTTTGGCAAGAATGTGGAGCATGATATAGTGTCTTTACTAAATATGCAGCACTAAACATGATAAAGTTCAAAAAATAAAATAAAAAGGAGGAAGAAGAAGATAGTGGTAGGAGGCTAAATGCAATTTATAATGGAGAGAGATGCAAGTAGTCAACTTTATCTCTAAAATCGTTGGAAAATTGTCCCTGCAATTCTTCAATTTGACTTAATTTTCAGGGTTTTATCTAGTTTCGTTGCTTGCTATTCTTACTTGTTAATTTCGCTTACAAACTCCTTTTACACAGACTTGTATTGATTCCATATTTCCTGAAGGCCACGACGTGAAAAAGTGCATTTTACATGCTGTTGATTCCATAGGCTTGAAGGACATACCTAGTTATGAAGTTAAGATGGGCGAGCAATATGACTGGATAAAGAAAACTCAGGTAACATTGCTATTAGTGTAAATTGGTAATTTTATAATTCTGAAATGCATATTGGAGAGGTCATGTTACTTCTTTGTCTTTACTCTCCTCAGTGTGATAAAAATCTTATGCTACTTAAAAGTAGTATACCAACTTTTGACAAGAAGTTTCTAAAAGTAGCATTTCTTTGTAGTCCAAATACTGCTTCATTTTACAATTCAGTTTCTTTCTGATTTGCATTAATTATAATAGTCAAGTAGTTTACTGAGTTGGCTAATTGTGCCTTATCTATGTCTATCATAGTGGATACCTATAAGAGGTGTCACCATCAGTAACTGAGCAACTTTTAGACTGTTTAATGCAAACGAGTTAATTTTTTCCTGACATTAATGCACCCTATTCTCTTTGTCCAGCCCCTTTCGCTCTCTCTTTCTGGAATTTTTGTCTTTCAAAGCCTCGACCACCTCCTAAACTCATTAGAGTTAGGTTTGGTAACCCATTGGACACAGTTCTATATAATTAAACTGTTAGGATTTTCAAGAAAGTTCTAATTTAGATTTTGGTTGACCCATTTTAGCAATCTTGCTGGACACCTCTTTTTGGGCAAGAGGATGCCCACGATCATCTCCAATCCAAACAATGAGGAACCAATCTTAGCTATTGGTATAATTCCCGGATGAAATAGGTTATTCTTCTAACTGTCATGGGTATTTGATTAGTGCAATGTGTTAGTTCTTGAAAAGGCACGACTCATGAGTGTCAGTCAGTGTATGGTTTCTAACCTAGCCCCTTTGCTGATGGGAACTGGAATTATTTTTTCACCTGTACTTACAAATGTATTTTTTGGGCTAAACTTTACAAGTTGGGAAAACTAATGTCTTGCTTTCCTGATAAACTATTTATCATGCTTTAGTGAAAAACTTCATACAAATATGTTTTTCTGTTTTTTCAGGAATCATTCAATCCAGTTGAAATTACAAAAGGACTTTGGATTGTACCTGAGTGGAGAACTCCCCCTGTATGATTATTCGAAATTCCAACCTCAAGTTGTTAATTAGTGGGTCCAACTATAATAAGCTAACACAAACATACACTTAACACATCCCGTCATGTAGAGGCTCGTCCAATAAAGAGATATAAAGCTAGCCTTGCATGTGTTGAACAATAAACCAAAATTAAGGGTCAGAAGGTACCACGTTATGGTCCCATCAATTTCAAAAACTTGGAGCCTATAGGATAAGTAGTAGACAATATATAACTTTCTGCTGGAACAATGGTCCACTCTTTTTATGCAGTCCTCAGCTTTTAAATTTGGATCTAAAAGAAAAATCTGATGTTTACAATTTACAGTTGATGTTATATGGAACAAATTTAACTTTCTATTCTTTGCTGCTACAGGATATTGAAGCAATAAATATAATACTGAATCCTGGATTAGCATTTGGAACGGGGGAGCATCCTACTACTAAATTGTGTCTCATGCTGCTTCATAGCTTGATCAAGGGAGGAGAACTCTTCTTGGACTATGGCACAGGTTCTGGAATTCTTGCAATAGCAGCAATTAAGGTATTCGCTTATGCATTAGCCTTGATTTTAAAACTCAAAGAAGTTACTATTACAACTGCTTTCTTATATTGGTGGTTTTCCTCTGTTGTTCTGACTTAGATTCTCAGTATAATTCAATTCCTTATACGTCTTTCACTGCAGAAACCTTGTGATAAAGCCATCATGTTTATAAAAGAATTTGACCATTGAGGTTGTTTTTTTCTTTCTTGGATTTGCATCACTTTTGAAAGAAAGTACCTTGAAATTTCAGTTATGATCATGATAAGCTTAGCTAGACTCCTGAGTAATGAATGGATAATTGTAATTACTGTACGACAAGTTATTGGATCAATGTCTTGCATATTCTTGACCCACAAAAAAGGCTTTTACTTATATGCCGTTGTCCGAGAAATATAATTGTTGGGAGTATTAGTGCAAACCGAAGCACTGATTCCAATATGTAAAAATTTCTTTCGGGAATTACTCACCAAATTTTTTAAATTCTTGAATTCTTTGCCGTATTGACATTAGAAATTTACTTGATGTATGTTATTTTTTTTTTATCTAAAATTGAGTACTGTTTATGCCAAGCGTATGTGTGAAATCCTAATTCATCATGTTGACTGGGAACACAGTTTGGGGCTGCCACCTCAGTTGGCATTGATATAGATCCTCAAGCAATTGCATCTGCACGCCAGAATGCTGCTCTGAACAACATAGGACCTGATAAAATGCAAGTACAAATGGCTCCTACCAAAAGCCTTCGAGAGATTGATTCATGTGGAGTTGTGGAAGAACAGGGTCCGTCCGGAATGGAAGCGAATTCAGAAACAGAGAAGTATGACATTGTTGTAGCAAATATCCTTTTGAATCCTCTACTGGGTTTAGCAGAAAATATTGTCTCTTGCGCCAAGCCTCGGGCAGTGGTTGGTCTCTCTGGTATTCTATCTGAGCAGGTGACTTCCTAGCATCTTAGATTTATAATAAAGCTTGACCTCCAAGCTCCAGCTTTTTATATACTTGAACCCAATATCACTTTCTTTGATGTCTAATAACTTGCAAGATGAGCGTTAGAACACATCGTCTCTCTATTGGGTTTCTGGACCTGATTTTCTTTTTCTTTTTGTTCATATATGCTTCATGCAGCTTCCACATATTATAGAGCGATACACAGAGTTCTTGGAAGACATATCCATGGTTGGGCATGTGTGCATGGCACAAAGAAATAAACCCCCAGATGATTGATGATGAAGCTTTGAGCTTCCTTCAACCTGTATAGCCACAAGCGTGACTGCATTAGAAAGTTGGGCAATGGTCTTCAAACAGTGCCTTTTCTTTTTCCCTTTTTATGTGTTATTATTTTCTTTTATTGTATATTATTTCCTGACGTGCAGGAATGGCTAAAACAAACGGTTGTTTGAGGATTTGTGTAGGTGTGTCAACTTTCGTCTTTGTTAACTTCCATTATATTAAGTGAAGTGGTGAAATTATCAGAGGCTAACACCACTAAACCTAATTTCAAATCCCATACACTTTTCGAAGGATCTTTTTGATGAATACTTCTTATGCAGATGATCCACGTCTAAAATAGAACATAATTTAATAACTGGGTCTAATCTAATAGCACATAGTTGTTTAAATTTAATAGACTATAATTTCTTACACCTGTTGAAGTATGCGGATTTATGCATATTTCCAGAAAGGCCCCTTCACGCTACTCTGAGAGAACAAAACATGGATGCCAAGAAGCCACAAAAACAAGGCTATTTATTTTTAAGCAACAGACAGAAGGCAATCATTAATTCCCATTACAAAGTGCAGCGAGCAGGTATCTTACACCTGGATAATAATTATGTCAAAAAGGAACAAATATCCTAGTGAACTTAAAATAACAATTTGGGTCATCCATAAAAGTTCCTGGCTTAAACAAGCAATTTCACCATGACTGGTATTTATAAATTATAAGGCTTCAGATACTGCATCGAACCGCAGATTACAGATTAGAAAGTTGTCTACCACAAATTGTTATAGAACATAAATGGCGATGGTATTTGAACCCAGAACCTGACCAATTATTACCGCTTGAGTTGCCTCCTGGCCAAAGCAGGAGCTTTTTTAGGAATGTATACCTTGTAGCTCACCTGGGCAGGATTATTAGAAATAAAAGGATAAACAAAAGATTAAATCCAGACAGTTAAAATATACTACAAAATCAAATAACTACAGCCTACTTGTCAAATATTAAACTGGAAAGTCTACAACAGACCAAAGCACCTACCTGTACCATTTCTCCACCCCGCATTACAGACATAGTCTTCTGCTCAAACTGTGAACCCTCCTTAACCTCATCTTGCATTGTATCAGACCTATTCTCTCCTGTGGTGGATTTAAGGCAAGTAGAAGGCTCGGGAGCACCTGAACCACATGTACTATTGGCATCTAAACCATTATTATTGCTACTTGAATTATCTGTGGAAGCAGTTACAGCAGCAGTCTCATCTAGACTACTTTTAGTAACCAACACCTTTCCACCAGGATGTTCCTGCGAAACAAGGGCTTGCTTTATAGTGGAGTGCGTTTTTGATGAATGACGTACCAATGTTGGCGTGGCCAACTTTGGTTGTACAGCACCAGTGCTTTTTACCTTTTCATTGGGATTACCAGAAATAGCCATCTGCTCTGTCGGATAATCAATATTCTGCCTGGCAGAAACAGATTCGATGCCACCAGTATTCCCATCTAGAACATTTTCATCATTTTGGGTAGAACATGTGGCATCTTTCCCAACCGTAGGAACTCCTGTCACTTTTACTAATTTAGTTTTGTTTGAAACAACCACTTCAGCATCATCCTCCTTGGAGGACTTTGCACCAACCACTCTAGGACCCTCCTCCTTAAGGGACTTGTTTTGAACGGATTCAGGCTTCAGAGATGATGATTGATTCACATTGCTATAATTTTCATCTTTCTGGTGGTCAGCAGCTTTTTTACTTGGCCGGATCCCTCCTTGGAATTTTCTTAAATTCTCCAAAGCCCTTTGTCTTAAAAGTGACTCCAAATCATCACCATTCAGATTACTAATAGCCCCAGATACCTCACTCGCTTTCTCATTCACTGGATCATTTATCTGATGTTCATCACAGTTAGGGATACTTACATTACATTGGCCCTCACCATACCTATCAGAAACCTCATCATGGTTTTCAAGTTTGGAGATTCTAGGATTTGAGACAACGGCTTCATCCCCTTGCACATTCTCTAACCTCAAGTCCTTCTCAGATCCAACATGTGAATAATAATCTCCCTCCCTCTTGCTTCCCCCATCATTACTATCATTGCTTCTACAAGACGGATAATCATCATGGAAGTATATAATCTCTTCTTTATGTTCATCCCTATTTAACTCTCTGCCCTCACTGTCCTTTTCTGTAACAGTAATAACTGATCGCAACCGCCTAAAAGTGTTCTCAGCCAACACCTCCTCGTCACTCTGATAATCACTACTTTCGCTACATCGACTGCATAAAGAATGACTCCTTGACCTATATCTACTCCTTTTACTCCCAATTTTAACCTTCTCCAAATTTCTTTCATGTCTCTCGTCTTTCCCATGCCTGCTCCTATGCCTCTTCAATTCAATCTCATGACCGCTGATACTCCTATCCCAACAAGTTGAGCAGCTCAAAGATCTGCTACTTGCGGAACTATCACTAGCATCTCTCCTAGGCTTTTTCTTTGCATGGATTTTTTTCTTAGCCTTGTAATCATGTTTTCTCTGCGACCCTTTTCTCTTCCTCACATGGGGGGAATCCTCACTACTTTCAGAGCTGTTAGAGTGCTTTCGAGTCCTCTTCTTACCTATCACATCCTTTCGAGTTTGGGAACGAGTCCTTTTGCCTCTATGGTTATTATCCTCAGAACTAGAAGAGTAGGGTGAATCTGACACTGATGTTCTTGAATCATCATCGGAGTCATCACGATGGCGAAGCTTCTTGGATTCATATCTCCTACTCTTGTTCTTACTCTTTTTCTTCGTTTGAGCCTAAACCAACCACATAATTATTTACCATACAAATATTTTTATTGAAGAAAAAAAAATGAAGGAAAATTTAGCCAACACTTGTTTTGTGAAGAACAAATATGAAAGAAGAAAAATAAACCAAATGCTAAAGATATAACAATTAGCTTAGTAGTGAATTATACACACACACACATTTAGTCAGGCTATTGTAAAATATATCTGACAATTTTAAAATGCAGACCGTCATTAATAGTCAATTATTAGTAACAAAGCATTACTAATAAGTACTATTAATGATAGTCCGCATGATACCTTAAAATAACCGCACTGTATATATATACATAGATAGCTAGTATCAGATATACCATACATTTGTATATTTAGATATATCTGATAATAGCCTCTCTCTATATATATATATTGCATGTATCATTCAAATATCAAATGTGCCTAATTTATTGGGTTCCGTAGAGTGGGCCACAAACAAGAAATATGAACCAGGAAATATATGGTTTCTTTTCTTTTCTCACAAAATTCTCGGGATCCGAACAGAATGACAAGAACATTAAAAGTAAAAAAAAAAATTGAAATTAATGAAGAAAAGAAAAACTCAAGAATCTAATATATATAAGAAAACAAGTAACTTTAAAACACAAATAAACAAAAATAAACGGAGAACAAAGGAAGCCCTAAAACTCAACAATTAGTAATAGCTAGGAACAAAAAAAAACCTGAGCGACCTTCTTGGAACGCTTTTTCCTGTGAGAAGAAGACGATTTGCCCATCTGGGTTTACCTGCAAAAGACGAAAAAAAAAAAAAAAAAAAAAAAAGAGGGAAATCGAGGAATTGGGAATAATGACCCAAAAGTGAATTGGGAGGAACTAGGAAGAGTGAAGCAAAACCCAAAAGAGCCGCAATTGAGCGTCGGAGTTTTCTTTCTTCAGAATCTCGAAACGAATGCAATGCGTGGATTTCTACATAAATTCCCCTTCTTTATCTCTCTTATCTCTCCGTCTTCTACAACCCCCATATAAATGTGCATTCTTTTTCTTTGTCGATTCTTTAGCATTAAATTGTTATTTTATCAGTGACAAATTTACAATTGCAAATAATTTCTTTCTTTTCCTTTGGCGAAATGCAGGCCCAAGCCAGCTCAAGGGCTTTTTCTTTTTTGAGGTTGGGAAAAAAACTTCTCGTACGGGTCGTGTCCATCTGATAAAGCTATTTATTTATAAATAAATTTTCAATAAATAATTTATAAAATTAATATTTT